>OX451404.1:16953334-17247960 GCA_949629135.1 Eremobia ochroleuca
TACTTAGTAATTAGGCATATATTATATTATAGTGTTAATAGGTTTATGCGTACTTTACTTTAACTTTTACTTTATATTTAAAATATTTATTCCTCAATTCTCATGATTGCACCTACTAGGTACTGTTTGTCTCTGCATCACCCAAAGGTTGACTGCTAGAAAATGCCTATGGCATTAAGTCCGCCTCTGTACATTTATGTGCTTGAAGTAATAAATTATATAATATTCGTCCGGAAAATTATTATTTAGTTGACAGCTTACACGGATAATAATGATGCTGCTAACTAGTTTGTTGCGCCATTTTTTCTTCCAGGCGAAAGTATTAGGAAGTGGTGACAGGCAGACGTTTTGGGGGACAGTCTTATGTAATTTTGACGCTTGAAAAGTGATGATTCTCAGCCTAATTTGAATAAATAACTTGATTTTGAAAATGGAAAAATGTTGGCGCTATTTGTATAGTTAAAGTTTTTTTGCTGAAGCTCTGGAATCGAAGGCCTACAAGCGAGGGAGGCGGGACAATTTCTGAATTGTTGACCGTACTACCGACTGCATATACTCTTATCATCGCAAAAGTAATTAAAAAAAAAAGAACACCTGCTAATAATTCCGTTTAGTAGTCAAACAATTCCACTAATCAAGCCAAATATTTGGTGAAATTAATTCCTAAATTCAACTGTAAATAACTCTTAATTCAGTTCAGTAACTCACACGTCCCAGCCGTCTGACACGCTCTGATTACCCTCCACACATTTCATTTCTACTACCAACTAGTTGACACTAAAATCAACCATAACATAAAGCAATAAGGTGGAGATTTAACTGTTAAAAAGGATATTTAATATAATTAATACTACTATCTCTGCACCTCCTATTGGTCGTAGTGACCAAGACGTCGAAAGTAGAGAAATTTTTCATTAAAACAACTAAGTTAATAATGTGTGTGGATTGTTTTTATGAATAATTTTATATCGTTATGTGTTTTGTCTTCATTTTAGTAGAAGGGTTTTTAATTGCAGTTTATTTTCGCACTATTACTTTAGCTGAGTGGCCATTATCAAGCGTAAAACCGTTTCTCTTTATGTTAACTATACTTTTTCGGTTAATTTAATCTATGTACAAAATATTACCTGCAATTACACACACACACACACATACATAAACTCACGCCTTCTTCCCGTGGAGGTAGTGAAAAACTACAGAACGCCACTTGCTACGATCGAGGAGGGGCATCCATGCCCTAAGAAGATAAAAATTTCGTAAGACAATGCTAAGACTTGAAAAAGGGAATACTTTCATTCGGTCACAAATGGGAAGATGCAACACCCAACTGATAAAGTGGGTGGCTACCTCGACGGAACAGCAGTAGGATGTGGTTGGGTATCCATGCCCCAAGGAGATAAAAATTGCGTAAGACAATGCTAAGACTTGAAAAAAAATACTTTCATTCGGTCACAAATGGGAAGATGCAACTCCCAACTGGTAAAATGGGTGGCTTCCTCGACGGAACAGCAGTAGGGTGTGGTTGGGTATCCATGCCCCAAGGAGATAAAAATTGCGTAAGACAGTGCTAAGAACTGAAAAAAAAATACTTTCATTCGGTCACAAGTGGGAAGATGCAACTCCAACTGGTAAAATGGGTGGCTTCCTCGACGGAACAGCAGTAGGGTGTGGTTGTGGAGCTATACTGCAATTCTATAACACCATTTTCCACCTCCTAGCGTACCCTCTGTGTCCCGAAACATTCAGTCAATGACCTCTGCGCTGCCACTGAAGACGCCCTGGAACTGGCGAAGTTTTGAGCCAAAAAGATCTAAAATACAGTCGTGCCAGCGACACGAAGGAGAAGACTACAGCTGAAAATCTCACCAAACCTAGCTAGTTATTTATACCAATATCCTGGCAATAAACAATTGATGTTAAATTGTGGGCCACTTTAGCCAAATGTCAATGATATAAACATGTCGGCCGTTGCGCAAATTGCTAAGACTCACTTTTAGTTTTATAGCGGTCATTATCGCAAATTTATCTAAATTACTTTCGATATTCTTAAAGCAATAATCGTTTGCTTCTTGTAAATCTTTAGAGTTGGCGAAATATTACCTACCTATGTCTTGAATCGACTGTACATATAAGCTTCATCACAATCATCACAGCATCAATTGTGAAACACCCATCGAATCCATTTAGTTTTTAGGAAGGGTGTTATTTGCGATTAAATATTCAGCTGATTGAGTCTGCATTCGTAATCCGCCTAGTCTTCGATTTTTTGGTTCTAGGACTATACCGGTTTCCTCACGATGTTACTTATTATACTATTTATTTACACAAAGTAAAGTGTTTGTCTGGGTTCGAACACATGACTTAGAACTCATAAGTCGGGGCTGTTACCACTGGGCCAGCATTGAGTCTGGATTGAGTGAGTTTTAAAAGATATTAAAAGGCGCGAGCAAAGACACAAGAAGTAAAGACACAAGAAGTAAAGAGAACAAAACTCCCGGATCCATGGAGTTAGCCAAAGACCCGGTATCATTTTTTTTTTCTATGTTCAATGGAAAACGTTTATCATATAAGGGTATGGTCAAATAGTTCTAAGTGAACTAATAAAGCACGTCTATTATGTAGCAGAGGAGTGGTAGCCGCGGTAGCAGTGGTAGCAGTAAAACATCGTAAGGAAACCGGCAACTCTTAGAACCAAAAAAAAAATGGAACACATGTGACATCTACCAACCTGCACTGGGCCCACGTGGTGAATTACGGCCCACTCACTTTTGTATTTGTTACAGTAGCGCACAATGTCTGAGTGAATTGGAAATAGGTACATTCATTTAAGACGAAATCGACGTTGGTCCTGGCTAGCATTCGTCGACCTTTGGCAGTCGTTACGGGTAGTCAGAAGCCCGAAAGTCTGTCATCCAGTTTTACCAAGGGGTATCGTATTACCCAGTAACTGGGTTGTGGAGGTCAGATAGGCAGTCGCTCCATGTAAAATACTGGTATTCAGCTGCATCCGGTTAGACTGGAAGCCGACCCCAACATAGTTGGGAAATGACTGAGCAGATGATGATAATGGACTGGGATGTGAACTTCCACGATAATATCATCATATTAGAAATGATAAAAGAGAACTGGGAATTTAATCGCCATAATATGTAATATTAAAACTCAAAATATGACGATTCGCAATTTTCGGGCGAGTAAATTCGTGCAGGTTAACTAATAAGCCTACAACACCTTTGTAACATACCAATAGAAATAAAAAGGCACTCACTTCGAACAATCTTTGCAGCTCTTGCTTTTACTTAAAAGCTTGGACTTGGCCGAATCCTTTGTCTCCACCGCAGAGCAATAGCACTTGGATTTACTTCCACCCTTTAATGAACAATAACATCTGTCCACACAACTTTCAGATTCACATTCAGAACAAGACACGTAACCACTCGAACTATTCCTATTCTGACAGCCTAGTCTATTGCTCATGGTAAGAAAATCCGAGTCTTCTGACGTCGACGTCCTCTCTCCCGGCCTGGATTTTCCAGTTCTTTTTGAAACATGGACGATCTTGTCGGATCTTTTCGAATGCCTTTGTCTCGATGCTTGTCGCTTTGGGAGAGGTAGCATGGGCTCTTTGGGACGAAACTGCCGCAAATCGTAGCTGGACGTAGAAACAGAGCTTTCCGATACCGGGTCTTTGGCTAACTCCACGGATCCGGGAGTTTTGTTTTCTTTACTTCTTATATCTTTGCCGAACGGCATCCGAAAGACCATCCGGAGACCGCTCGCGCCTTTTAATATCTTCCGTCTTTTGTTTTGAAACATACTGTTTCTTCTTAGAATCTTTTTTTTTTGCTTCTTCATGATTGCTTTGCTGTGCTGAAAGATTTCGTCTTTCGTTAAAGTTACTGCTAGTTTCAATAGGAATTCTTTGTATATCGGCTTTAGATCATTGAAGGACATCCCTTCAGCATCTATTATGGCATTTAGGATCTCGTCCATCGAATGCAAGTTCTCCTGAACTTTGAATTCATTAAAAAGTTCATTGAACCCTAAAGGTGAGCCGCCTCCTTTCTTACCGTTGTTTCTGAAATTTAAAATTAAAGTTAAATTATTTCGTTACATCAGCTGCGATACCTAAGCCCATGTACGCAAGGACGTAAAAATATCGCGGCGGGATTTTATCGCGCTGTGGATTTTCAACACTCGGTGGAGCCGAGCATTGAGATTCCAACAGAGAGAATCCTAGCGCGACAAAAAACACACTGTTGGTTTTATAACTCTCGTCGCTTAGCAATGCGTTGAAAATACATTGCGCTAAAAAAAATCGCCACGGGACAAACGCGGCCGTGGTACCTGAGCTAATGTGTTAAAAAGTGTTTACAGGGTTATGAAAGTAAAATCTTTGATTGTATCAAACTACTTTTTCCATGTCTTTGAAGAACCACAATGATTTGTAAGATTTGCTTTAGCTTAATTAAGACGTGCTAGAAATTATAATTAAGCCAAAGTTTGCACAATAGAGCAGATTCAGCCAGTCACTGATCAAATTAACGACATCACAAATGAAAAAAAAAGTAATAAAATTAACAAAAAACATAAAGCAGAGTACATTGGCTTTCTCAATAAGGATGTTGCAAGTTGGAAGTGTAATGATAGTTAAAAATAACTCGGCGGCGTATTGGATCAGAGGAATGTAACGGACGCGCTTGCGTTGCCACAATTACGAGCATGCGAACGCCCGCAACACTCCACTAAGCACGCTCTATGCGCCTCTCGTTACAGCAATTTGAACGAACATATTGATCATGAGAAAAACTCAAGATGTCAGCGTGCATTGGGTAAAAGGAAATAACAGCTCAAGCGTACCAACGAAATTGCTAAGAACGAAATTTCAACACTTGATTTATATACTAGAAACAATTTAGAAATACATACCTGTGTCCAATCGACTTGTACCTAGTAAGTCCACCCGCGTTCAGGAAGCTACCCGAGCGAGGAATGGCTACTTTAGTCAATATATCTCCGGATTCGTTTATGGACTTTCTTCCACTTTGACTTCTCCGTAGAGGCTCTTTGGGAGGCTCCGGTGGGGCTTCCGAAGGCGGCTTTATAGGTATCGGAGGAGGTAAGGTCGGTGGTCTCTGCAAACTTTTTCGTCGTTCCAACTCTCTAAACAGTTCTATTTTCTCGGAAACTTTGCTTCGGACGGACGATTCATTGCTGTGTATATGTTTAAGGTTTTGGATCTGACGATGGCCAGGATTCTGTGCCTTCTTGATGGACTTTTTCGAGCCCTGCGTATCGCTGCCACTTGTGTCGTTATGCTTTATAGAATCTAGCTTGGCTTTCACTTCTTCTACTGTGATTCGTTTCACATCGGCGGGAGGGATCGACGGAGGTGGGGGAAGGCGCGGCAGGCTCTCTGAAGATAATTTCTTCGTCCTTTCCAGCTTGGGTTTTTCTGTGTAAGATTCGCAGGCAGAGAACCCATCTGCTCTATCACTGTCGCCACTCATCGAAGACGTACTTCTCTTCTTGCGCGGTGGCCTGATTGGTATTTCGTTTGGCGACATGCTGCTTCCAACGCTCATACAGCTGACTCCGTTTCGATTCTTAAGCTTCTTCTTGTCATTGTGACCCTGCCGGCTCATGTGCGCCATCAGCGATTTGTATAACGTGGCCGCTATCACGATAGCGTCCTCTGTCGTCTGACATACAAACCCATGACACTCCAGCTGCTTCGCGACGCCAATCTTCCTCATCACAACAGCGAAAAGGGGTGAATGCGAGTTTTCGTTGTGGGAGAGGATATACTTTTTGTCTGGTGACTCTAAAGTTTTGAAAAGGGCTTGTCGGTCGATGTTATCAGGATCGGTGATAAGGGGCAGGAAGGCGTAGCAAAGATCGTGGTCGTCTTCTTCGGAGGGTTGAACGACGAATTTTACGGCTGACCAGACTGCGATCGTGGGAAAGGGGTTCAGTTGTTCGAGGTCGCCTTTGTCGCCTTTGTATCTTACTTTGAGTCCGCTTTTTGAGATTTCTAATCGTCCATTTAGGGCGTTTTTATGGCGGTAGTTTCTCCTATATGTGAAGTATAGATCTCTTAAGGGTGTCTGGAGTCCTGAGAGGCTGGTGACCTTGCTGTGCAGGGGCGTGGAGCCGAGGTAGTGCACATTGAAGATGTGCACGCCGATGGACTCTATCGCCTGTTTGGACTCGCCCGCCATGTCCGCGAACATCCGTTCTATGCGATCCTGCACTGTGTTGTTACTGACTTTGCTCTGGCAGTAACCGTCGTCATCTTCGTAGATCGTTACTTTGCCTTCGTGCGTCGAATTCACCTGTGAACAAGAAGATTTTCTTTAAAATAATTATTCAATTTGGATCTAGCCTATTTTTTGCCCATACAAAGTGTCAATGCTTGGCATTTCCCCGCTGAGAGCGATGCGGACGAATTTTTGAATACCCTATGATTCTTAACCCTTGTTTTGTTTTATATACATGTACATATTATTATTTTAGGTCTCTAGCTTAGCTTATATATTACTAGCGACCCGCCCCGGCTTCGCACGGGTGCAATAGAGAAACACTGATAATTTTAGAGCCATTATTTCTCGTAAAAAGTATAGGATAAAAAATGTTTATTGTGGGTTATCCCTAAGAGATAGACATATACCATCGAACTTTTTTGTAGACCTTTTTAAGGTGTACAATACTGTAGTACATTATTTTGATCTATCTCGACAGGTTCAGCCAGCGTGTACAATGTAAGCGAAAAAAAAATGTGTTTATTTACAACATTACATTAGAAACCTCTAAAATTATCAGTGTTTCTCTACTATACTATGCATGTATTATACATATAAACCTTCCTATTGAATCACTCTATTTATTAAAAAAAACCGCATCAAAATCTGTTGCGTAGTTTTAAAGATCGAAGCATATACAGTGTGAGTCTTCATAAAGTGCACATATTAAAAAGGGTGAAAATATAAACAATTTTATCGACGGAAAAAATGTCAAAAAAAATCTTAAAAAAAAATTGCATTTTTTATGGGCTTTTAATTTTTTTTATTCTCGTCTTGGTACCCCACGCAAACAAACTGTTACTACTTTTAAACTAAATGTGATATTAAAACAAAACAAAATTAATAATGATCTCTAATAATAGGCCGAGCTAATAAAGCCATCATTTTTTGAAAAATAAACCTCATAAATTAATTATTAATGATTTTTTGAAGAAAATTTACCATTTTTCTACCAATTTTTGCAATAAATGTAAAATTTATCAAACAAATGTCCCCTTTACCCTACTTTTTTCTTATTTTATGTTATTCTACATCGTATTAGCTATTTTTTGGTAAAAATCCCATGGTTGTAGCTAAAACACAACATTTGCTATGAGAGGCTAAAAAAGAGGCTCACCGGGTGTGTTATTAATTCGAAAGGATAAATTACTTTCTTATGAAGGCTATGTGATTCATAAAACAAAGAAGCGTAGGTTAGGTTAATCAAAATCATTTATTATTTCACATGAAACTTAAAACTAATGCATTAATTGCTCAAAATGTCCGCCACGCTGTTGTAAACACAAAAACGCGCGAAGGGAAATTTGTTGTGTGGCCCTTCTTATCATTTCGCGATCATTGCGAATACCATTCGCGCAGTTTATTATGCGATCTTGCAAATCAGCCTCGGTTTCGATAGGGGTATTATAAACTCGTTGCTTAATGAAAATTACCCTAACCGGTGGATCGGCCGAGCAGGGTCCGTAGGGTGGCCTGCACGTTCGCCTGACATGACGCCACTTGATTACTTTTTGTGGGGGACAATGAAGCAACGAGTTTATAACACCCCTATCGAAACCGAGGCTGATTTGCAAGATCGCATAATAAACTGCGCGACTGGTATTCGCAATGATCGCGAAATGATAAGAAGGGCCACACAACAAATTTCCCTTCGCGCGTTTTTGTGTTTACAACAGCGTGGCGGAAATTTTGAGCAACTAATGCATTAGTTTTAAGTTTCATGTGAAATAATAAATGATTTTGATTAACCTAACCTACGCTTCTTTGTTTTATGAATCACATAGCCTTCATAAGAAAGTAATTTATCCTTTCGAATTAATAACACACCCGGTGAGCCTCTTTTTTAGCCTCTGATAGCAAATGTTGTGTTTTAACTACAACCATGGGATTTTTACCAAAAAATAGCTAATACGATGTAGAATAACATAAAATAAGAAAAAACGTAGGGTAAAGGGGACATTTTTTTGATAAATTTTACATTTATTGCAAAAATTGCTAGAAAAATGGTAAATTTTCTTCAAAAAATCATTAATAATTAATTTATGAGGTTTATTTTTCAAAAAATTATAGCTTTATTAGCTCGGCCTATTATTAGAGATCATTAGTAATTCTGTTTTGTTTTAATATCACATTTAGTTTAAAAGTAGTAACAGTTTGTTTGCATGGGGTACCAAGACGAGAATAAAAAAAATTAAAAGCCCATAAAAAATTCAATTTTTTTTTAGATTTTTTTTGACATTTTCATATTTATTTATTTCATATTTATTTATTTGCGTTCTACAAGGTAAAAAGATGTTAACAAAAGCTTAGAGCTAAGAGCCGTTGTAGACCCTGTAAGGGCACAGCAAAATAGTTTTGTTACAGGATAAAAAATTCTTAAAATCTAATTATTTTTAAATTCAAAATTAAATCAAATTATACATTAAAATTAAATCATTACAATCATAACAGTTAACAACAATAACTTAAATAATTCAATTAGTAGTTATATAATAATTAAATAATTAAAAATATCTTATAGTCTTAGTTATCTTATAGTCTAAAATATATATTATAGTCTTTCATTCAAGTATTCCTTCACAGTATAATAGCTTTTATTTAATAGAAATACTTTTAATTTATTAACAAAGATGTTGTATTTTTGCATATTTTTTATATCTTCCGGTAACTTATTGTATATTTTTATCGACATGACATAGGTACTTGAGGAGTGCAATTTTAATCGGGATGTAGGGATGTTTAACCTATTTTTATGTCTTAAAGTAATGTTAGTTTGTATGTCTTCTCTTTTTGAATAAAATTTCGGGTATGAACGTACGAATTTACAGATTTCGAAGATATAGATACAGGGTAGAGTTAAAATTTTTTGTTCCTTAAAGTGGGGCTTACAGCTATCTGTTTGTTGAATATTGACAAGTATTCTAATAAGTTTTTTTTGTAGGGTGAATAATGTGGGTGATTCTGTGCTATTTCCCCATAATATGACTCCGTATTTTAGCCATGCATAGGCATATGCATAATATGTTACCAACGCAGTATTTATGTCTGTGGTTTTTTTGATTTCCCGAAGGGCGTATGAAAATGTTGATAATTTTACCTTTAATTTTTGTATGTGCGACTTCCAGTTTATATTTGTGTCTATGTCTAATCCTAACAGGGTGAATTTATTTTCTGTGTCTAGTTTATAGTTATTAAAACTGAAGTTTATAGGTATAGGTTTTTTTTGTTGAGGGTGAAATGTCATTATTTTTGTCTTACTGTAATTAATTTCTAAATTATGTTCCGTCATCCAATTAGATGTATCATCAAGTATTGAATTTAATTTATCATTAATGTTGGTATTAGTTTCGCAAGAGGTCAAAATGGATATATCATCCGCAAACAATACGCACGTTTCGCTGATATGCTTCGGGAGGTCATTGATATAGACTAAGAATAGGAAGCAGCCTATCACACTACCCTGTGGAATTGAAGCATTTATTGGTATGTTTTCGGATCGGATTAATTCTATTTCGTTCGTTATTTGGTTAAAGTATTCCACTTCCACTAATTGCTCTCTATGCTGTAAGTAAGATGTGAACCATTCGTGACATTTTCCACGGATTCCTATGCTGTATAGCTTATTTAATAAGATGTTGAATTGAACTTTATCGTAAGCTTTCGTCATATCGAGAAGTAATCCTATAGCATATTTTTTGGAGTTAATGATATCGAGGGCTTCTTGTATGTATTTGTAAATGGCGAGGGTTGTGGATCTGTTTTTCCTGAAACCATTTTGACATTCATTAAATAGATTGTATTTTTCACAATAAGCGTAGACACGGTTGCACATGGCTTTTTCAAATATTTTTGACGCAGTGGGTAGGAGAGCGATAGGGCGGTAGTTATTTGGGTCAGCTTTTGCATTTTTTTTGTGTATTGGCTTTACAAGGGCCTTTTTCAGTAGGTTGGGAAAAATTCCTTCCTCAAAAGATTGATTTAAAAGTTTATAGAAAGGGAGAGTTAATTCATCCGCGATTTTTTCCGTCGATAAAATTGTTTATATTTTCACCCTTTTTAATATGTGCACTTTATGAAGACTCACACTGTATAGGGACAGACAGACAGGGAAGCGACTTTGTTTTATACTATGTAGTGATGTAAGTAAATATCATTTTAAAATGAATCTTACGTCAACATTTTCTATAAAAATTATGAAAATAGCCTGGGTCAAAACAACAATAAACTGTTCCAAAAGAAAGTGTTTTCGACAAAGTGGTCAGGCGAAAAATAAAAATAAATTTCTACATAAATACTAATATAGAGGTATGATGAGGAGGAACAGGGTGTAAAGTTCACTCATATTCCATAGAGAAGAGATGATCCTCCCACCAGACGGGTGTCGTGTCTAGCAGGCAACCGCCCGATGGTTCATATCGGGCCGTTGTATACAAGGTGTAACTTAAATAACGCACAACCTCTTAAGGGGTCATTGTACTCATCATTATGAACAACTTTTACTATGGGACAAACCGGAAATCGCGAAAAAAAAATCAGCTGTTCCCTACATTTTGACGAGTTATGCGAACATAGATGTAGGGAACAGCTGATTTTTTTTCGCGATTTCAGGTTTGGTCCCATAGTAAAAGTTGTTCATAATGATGAGTACAATGACCCCTTAAGAGGTTTTGCGCATTTAACGTTACACGTTGTATATACAACGTGTAACGTTAAATGCGCAAAACCTGAAAATAGTTTGATCAGAATAACTAGCAGAATTAATTGAACCACTTTTTTAATATAGGTCACATTTTTCAAAACTCATCATTAAAAACAACTTTTACTATCGGACCAAATCCGGAATCGCGAAAAAAAAATCAGCTGTTCGGTTTTTATGTTCGTACGAGTCGTCAAAATGTAGGGAACAGCTGATTTTTTTTTTGTCATTTCACTTTTTGTCCCATTATAAAACTTGTTTGTAATCATGAGTAGAATCATGTGTTTAAGTATCGGTCACTAATTACCAGTCACCCTATATATGCTAGTTGCGTGATAAACTCTTCCTGCGAGATGCAGGATTTTGCGTGACGTCAGTATGATGCGAAGTTCGCCTCTGTGGCGTTGTAGATACCGCTACACTAATTATAATGAATTCAATAAACACAGTACATCCGCGTATGACTTTGTATATAATACATATATATCTTTACATAAGTAGACCGTGCAAGCGTGCCTACCGAGATGTTTGATGAGCGAAACTTTTATATTAATTATTTTTATTAAATTAACGAAGAGTACAGATTTATCTTCCATTAGGTTTTTCTTAGTAGCACCCCGAAATCTAGATTTATGCCCAGTTAAGCTCGCCCCCTATAAAATATATTGTGAAATGTGGATGTATCGTTCACCTCTGCCTAACCAGTTGGGGAATACAGGATTGATGTTACGTCAGAGATCTATTGCTAATTGAAAGTCCAGATAGACACGTAGAAATGTGTATAATTTTTCGAGCTAAGAATAATCTGCCAATTAATCAGAATTTGGGTACCTACTGGATTTTTGTATTTGTTATAGTAGCGCACAATGTCTACAGTGAATTGGAAATAGGTACATTCATTTAAGACGACATCGACGTTGGTCCTGGCTGGCATTCGTCGATCTTTGGCAGTCGTTACGGGTCGTCAGAAGCCCGAAAGTCTGACATCCAGTTTTACCAAGGGGTACAGTATTACCCAGTAACTGGGTTGTGGAGGTCAGATAGGCAGTGGCTTCATGTAAAATACTGGGATTCAGCTGCATCTGGTTAGACTGGAAGCCGAACCCAACATAGTTGGGAAAAGGCTAGGTAGATGATGATGATTTAATGATGACAAGACCTGAGGGTCTTGACAATTGAAAATGTATAAAATTACTTATAAGTCACTACAAAGCTTATGTAAAACCTGTTGAAAACCGTTGTAGATATACGAAACGCTTTGAAAGTGATTGTCACTTGTCTAGGCCCTCTGACAGATAGATTGACTCCAAGATTAAGTCAAGAACATTAAATAACTCTTCAGACACAAAAGCATCAACTGTCAATAAAAATTAAAATTGTTTATTCTTTCGTTGAGAATCGACACCATGTCAAAAATTACATAAGACAGCCTCAAGGGCCCAATTCACTATGATCACTGAACGATTCCTTACTTCGAAACCACGGCAATTGCCCAATCACGACATCTGCTATTAACATATTCTCTATGACACAGTGGCGTGGTTTGAACTGTCAAAATACGTTGTCCGTACAGATGACATTTCGATTCCTTGCCGTAAACAAGACGTGATATTGATGTGGTTTGCACGTGGTAAGGTTTTGCGGGGAACAATACAGAATTGGGGCCCAGAATAGAAATCTACTTGCCTACGACTACTAGTACCTACGATTGATGGTTACAATACCTCACAAATATACGTACATAATCTATCTATTGTGTTAGGTAATTTCAATTATTACAGGGATTTTATTACTTAATTAACATTGCGAAATCAGCAGTCATTGGTCTTAGTTGTTGCAATAGTGTATCTTACATATGTATGTAATTTGTTAGTGGGTCGTCTTGATCTGATACCCTTTGCAATCCATTGTAGGCTATTGTAACCATTTTGTTAGTTACAAGATGCAATCATTACTTAATTAAGGTCTGATTTTGCATTCTCATACTTTGTTTCTTTTTTATTTTGTTTTTGTGTGAGACTTCGGCTAATTGAACTGTATCGTTCGGTTGGTTAGTTGGAGCATTGATTTAATGAACCTAAAGGGGAACCGCCAGGGTAGCTCGCGAAATTCAAATTTTCTTACGTTTTTTGCAATTTGCAGGTCGGTATGCCAGCCTGGGCTCGAACGCACGACCTACAACTTGAAAGTCGCGGCCGTCGCCACTGGGCCATCACTGCTCTACACTCTGTTTGACTATGATAATCATATAAAGCTTCACCTTAGGTCTTCTTATCCTTTACATCCTGTCTATTTTCTGATCAACGTGATGGCCGTTTTGGGGGAATGATTGAAGTAATTTTGACGTTCGAAAAAAGCCTTATTTGAATAAGTGACTTGATTTTGATCATGGTGACAGTTACCTTAGGTTCTCTATCTGGCACCGGCATGTAGTGGTGGCTGGTGAGGGAGCGCGAGTCGTCGAACAGCGCGTCGATCTTGTGCTTATAGGAGAGCGACGAGACGGACGGCGCGCGCGCACGCCTCGGCTCGTCCTCGCGCTCGCCCAGGCGGAACCCGCCCATAGGCGCGCTGCCATTGTCGCACGTCACCATCTGGGGACAAATAATAATCTTCTTAATAACAATGCTAAATTCACTGACAGACGAAACACAAACGCTGACTCTAGATCGATGGGAAACCCCATCGTCCCACAATTGGTCACACGGCTTGAATAATAAAAATGTTTTTTTTTAGCCAGATGGGCCTTGATGACTCTTGACCTCAACCTTGCTTTTCCTGTAAATGACTAAAATCATCATCATTCAGCCCTCAAGATAATTTATTTGGGACGGCGCAGAATACCTTCTTCTCCCATACATTTTTATTAGGAGTCAACTCTAAATTCACTTCCATCCCAGCACTTTCCTAGCCTAACAAAATAAAAGCTGCGTACTTGTCTCCATCCGGGGATCGCATAGCACTTACATTCAGTTATAAACTCGATTATCGATTATATTCGATTCGATTAATTAATCGAATGATCGATGGATCAGTAATAACGCTTTTTGCGAGCCTATAATAGCTCTTTTAGTATCATTTATGTCGGAAACCGGTATGTTGGTTTTGCACTATTTAACGTACGTTTTACATCCCCTCCACACTAGTTGGCAATATAGCTAAAGTTCGAGACTTTTGGAGAATATCTATTATTCTATGCGCTAATGTTCTTATTTCTATACCTTCAGGGGAAAAAAAAAAATATTTGTCTCATTTCCTACGACATTTATATGGGAATAGTTTTTTGCAATTTCTGACTTTTCTTGTCAAATCTCAGTTTTTTGTGAACATTGCCCATTTTCTTGCTGACTGTTCATTTTTTTTTTTCAAAATCTGTGAATATAGATCAAAATGTCTCAAAAAGTTGAGGACAGTATCCTAACCGTTTTCCTGTAGCTGTAGTTAGAGTAATATTTGATTAGAAATTAACCCTACAGAGCATATTTTTTCTTATCGGCTTAAAAAAAATACATTAGCCTGCAAATATGATGCCTGCCGGTCGATTCTGTAAAAATCTCACCGTGAAATCATAAGTGAAGTGAGCACTTAATAGTGTTAATCCCTAGCGAATGACAGCTCACTCTACGCTCACTTCACCCAAACTTTCACGGTGAGATGGTTACAGAATCGCACGGCATTTCTCGAAAAAATATTTAGAAAAATCATAACTCAATAGAAACGTATTGTTTTGTGCATGGCACATCATGCATTATAATGTGAATCTGTGTTACGTAGTATCAATGAAATTACAAGATTACACGTAAAATGACAAATATGAACATGAACTTACCTCTACTAATTATTTCGACACTGAAAATTTAACGTTATCATTTTTTTGCGATTATTATACGCTGCTCGTTAATCATATTCAAAGTACCTACCGAATTGAAGAAAACCAAAATAATTGTTTATTCAGGTCTATCCAAAATATCTGGTACTAAATTCGAAACTCAAATACATAATAGTATATTGAGCTCAAATACATAATAGTATGTGTAGTATGAGTATATTGAGGTAAATCATTATCCTCTTCATTCAATAAACGTTGCTGAAAGTTAAGTAGTGATTAGCGACTGTATAACCATACATTTTTGATGTTTAAACGTCACTTAACTTTAATTATCATTTATAAATAAACCCCGAAGTGACGAAGGTAATATGGACAAATCTAGTCAAGAATCCAAGTAGAGAGTTTTGTATGTATGATTCATAAGAAATGGCATACAACAATAGCAGGCTAGGTTCACCGCAATATATGATTGTATATGCAAATACTTAGTTAAATATATTATTCTGGATCTTCTTACTTCTTCCTTGAGTGATAGGATTCAGAGAGTTGATGTTAACGGAAAAAGGTCACCCGGATCTGTAGTAAAAATGGGGGTCCCCCAGGGCTCAATTCTTGGCCCATTTTTATTTCTTATTTATATAAATGACTTGCCTTACCTCATAAGGGACGAACATGATATAGTGTTGTTTGCAGATGACACTTCACTTTTATTTAAACTCAAAAGTCAGCAGCTGGTCACTGACAATATAAATAGTGCCCTCGCAAAAGTAGTTAACTGGTTTAATGTTAATAACCTACTTCTTAACAAAAAAAAACGAAATGTATTAAGTTTACGATACCAAATGTTAGACAAGTAGAAACTAGTGTTCTTATAAAGGGTGATGAGTTAAAACCCGAAAATACCACTGTATTCTTAGGCATAACTTTGGATGCCAAGCTTCAATGGGGCCCCCATATAGATAAATTGTCAAAAAAGCTTAGCTCTGCAGCATACGCCGTTAGGAAAATTCGTGACTTAACTGATTTAGAGACAGCCCGTTTAGTTTACTTTAGTTATTTTCATAGTGTGATGTCATACGGTATTCTGTTGTGGGGAAATGCCGCCGATATTCAGACAATTTTTATTTTACAAAAAAGGGCAATTCGTTCGATTTATAAATTAAGTCCCAGACACTCCCTCAGAGACAAATTTAAAGGGATTAATATAATGACTGTGCCTTCTCAGTACATTTATGATAATCTTTTGTATGCACATAAAAATATTAATCTGTTTAAAAAATAAAAATAGTGATATCCATAATATAAATACTAGGAACAAACACAAATATGTTGTTCCTACAACAAGGCTCAAGAAAATAGGTGGCTCGTTTAGATGCCAATGTATACATTTTTATAATAAACTTCCTAGCCACATTCAAGAACTAAGCATTAATAAATTCAAATCTTTTATAAAGCTAAAACTATGCCAGAAAGCCTATTATACTGTAAAAGACTATATTGAGGACAAAAAAGCTTGGGATTGAGCTGCTCCAATAGGTCTAGACAGTGAATGTTGTTTATTTTTTATTTTGCTGATTTACACTTTTGTTTTTTTTTTTCTTTTCTTTCTAAATACATATCTATTTATATACAGAATGACATGAACATTTACTGTTTAAAGTCTTATATTATTTTAATTATTGTGAATGTGAGGACTATGTGGGTCATTGTTTCCGTTTTAATCATGGTCTGGCAGTTTGAGTGGTGTATGCGGTCTACACAAATGTCCTGTCCCTGGTATTGCTCGTCGAATCGTTGAGCTCCTTAAGTTCTGAGTTGAGCTGCACGGTTACTGACGAATGCGTGTACTGACTGCACAGGTCCACTCAGTGTGGTTCTTTCCTCAAAAGACCACTTCTGACACCAATCTACATGGTCCTCAAAGATTATATCCGGATTTTTATATACACATTGACATTGATGAATTTTATATAAACAATGACATGGATATTTACTTTGTAAAGTATCTTATTTTTATTATTATTACTGTGAGTGTGAAGACTATGTGGGTCATTTCTTTTTTTCGGTTTTCCTTCTTAGTTAGTTTTAATCATGATCTGGCAGTTTGAGTCATTTATGCGGCCTACCCAAATGTCCTTTCATTGGTATTGTTCGTCGAATCGTAAGGCTCCTCAAGTTCTGAGTTGAGCTGCACGATTTTTGACAAATGCGTGCACTGACTGGACAGGTCCGCTCAATCTGTGTGGTTCTTTACTCAAAAGACCATTTCAGACACTAATCTACATGGTCTTCACATTATCTGACCAAGATTATGTCTGGACTTTAAAAGAGACTGTGACCTCTGAGTTTGTTTCGGCCTTTCTTCTCAGAGTAGTCAGATAGGAAACGCCGACCTCATCTAGTTTAAAAAAATATGATTGACATGTAAAAGTGTTTGTACAAACCTACTTACAGAAAATAAATCATTTATCATTTATCATTAGTTTGGCAAGCCCATCACTTTCCAACCGCAGGAAGTAACAATTCGTGTTGTCATGTTGTGAAAATGACAAGTACTGGGAGGTCTATTGTTATTCTCGTAGTGGTTTAGCGGACGTACATACGTTTATATATTCTGTAAAAATGACAGTGATAGTTCTTTAAGTATATTGGTTGCTCCAAGATGCTGTTTTAGAAAATTGAAAATTAATAATAATGTTTAATGAAATTGAAATATGTTCATAAAACGAAAACGTGAAACTGTATACGTGTGCTAAATTAATGTCGCAATTATAGCGCCACGGTATATCTTGAATGTGAGCACTAAGGAGCGATTTTTGAAAAATCACCCCTTGAAGGAGTTAAATAGAGGACGAAAGTTAGTATGAAAGTTCATCATTTTTTCCGATGAGAAATCCCATCGGGCACACGGTCTGTAAATCTATAAGTAAATAACGGCCAGACGTCACAAACAAAAGTGTTGGAGGAGGATAAGGAAGGCTTTTCCTCTGCAATTAGTAAGTCAGTTATTACCAAAACAGACCTAAGTTTTTTTTTTTGCGTATACTGTCCCACTGCTGGACAAAGGCCTCCCCCAAATCCTTCCAGGAACTCTTTTCCCACACCACCTCAAACCAGCCCTCGCGGTACGCGTCCAGGTCATATCGCCATCTCTGTCTCCCTAGAAAGTACGAAAAGAACGAAAAGTATTTATTTGTTAACACATGAATAACGTGTAATATTGTGTGTTAAATTAAAACATAAATTCCGCAAGCAATGTACACACGAAAACATGAGTAGGTACATAAGTACATAATATGTAGGACTGTAGGTCTTCATTAAAGACAATGTGACCTCATACCTTCACGTAACAATAGACAAGTGTGCTAGTCCTACCAATTATTAGGTTTATAACACCTCTGTATAGTTGCAATCAAGTGTAATTACAATCAATTATCTTTCGCTAATTGCACTCAGTCCCGCGTTTGACAGTTTTGATTGTGGCCATTGCAAAATGTGCGTTTTAGCCTGTACGAGTCACTACATTTTAGTACAGTAAGGGCTTCTTGCATCGAAAGAGTTACCGTGGCCCTTGGCACAGGCAACTGAAGGAACACGGGTGGGTTTTAGTCAGTAAAAGTCTGACACACCCTCCCGTTCCGCCCAGAGCGGGAGAAGTTATTTGATTATTTCCAACCCCAAAAAAAAAGGGCTTCTTGCATGGCTAACAGGGGGAGAATGGAAAAAGAAAACGTGTAATGCCATTCAACTCGATTTTAGGTAACTCTCATCCAGCTGCTACCAGCCATCCTGTGATGTTCGTCGCTCCACCTAGCCTGACGTTCGCCGATTAGCGGTCTCCGCTCACCAAACACGTCTACCACAACGGTCATCGGATAAATCTCTAAATGCATTTAACTGTAAACGTATTTAAATCATAATTTAAAACAAAACGACAGAAAATGACAGCGACAGATCGCTGTCATTTTCTGTCGTTTTGTTTTAAATTCGCTTAGCGCTAAATTAATTTACAGATTTTTGGCGGAAGTAGGTCACTTAGGCTAGTCTAGTTCGGGTTTTTGGTGCATTCTTTCGAGGAAATATAATATTTCCTACAAGTATCCGGCCATATTTCCACAATAATACAAGTTTTATAAAAGTTCGGCTTGGTAGAGCGTCGTTCTGTCACTAATTTTCTGTGTGACAGTCTGTTTCTAAATCTCAATGTAATTTAATGTCTGGAACACTATTTATCGTCATCTTGAAGCTGATGAAAGCATTATTAGCATAATCAGCCTAATCTTCCCACCGCTGGGCAACAGGCCTCGTCTCGGTGGAGAAAGTGGGCCTTAATCCACAACGCAGGCCCAGTGCGGGTCGGTAGATGTCACATATCTTCGATTTTTTTGGTTCTAGAACATACCGGCTTCCTCAAGATGGTTTCCTTCGCCGTCAGAGCATTATTAATAAAACTCAATTATTCGGTCCGATAACCTACAGTCCGTTTATACAAGGTGTAACTTAAATAACGCACAACCTCTTAAGGGGTCATTGTATTCATCATTATGAACAACTTTTACTATGGGACCAAACCGGAAATCGCGAAAAAAAAAATCAGCTGTTCCCTACATTTTGACGAATTATGCGAACATAAATGTAGGGACCAGCTGATTTTTTTTTCGCGATTTCAGGTTTGGTCCCATAGTAAAAGTTGTTCATAATGATGAGTACAATGACCCCTTAAGAGGTTGTGCGTTATTTAAGTTACACCTTGTAATGAGATACAAAGTAGTAAGTATGATCATAGAGTACAACACAATTTCCTCCAGAGTATTAGAAGTTATAATGTACAGCTTATTTTTAAATGTATTCGCGTTATCGCAAACTTTTATATCGTCCACGTCCAGCAATCCATTGAACAGCTGTGCTTCTTGTAATTATTTAATTGTTGCGTACACTCATGACTTCGTTTGTTTTTATATCTATTTCTCAGGTTATATGACATTGCTTTTTTCTTTAGTTGTATTTTACTATAGCTCTCTAATATTGAATAGTTTCGTTTTGTCGTATAAAGTCTTTGTTGGAGTGAGATAATTATAATGGAAGACAGTTTTAATTATTTTATTTTGAACTCTTTGAAGTGAATTTAAAGTAGTTGCTGCTGCGGATCCCCATATCTCAATTGAATACTCTAAATGCGATTTGACTAACGAGTTATAAATCAAAGTGCATTATTCACTTCGAAATCTCGCCAAACTATGTATTAATTGTTAATACATAGTTAATACATAGTTTGACTTATTATATTTATTATGAATTCGTTTAAAAATTTATAATTTCATGAGGCAATTAATCAGTAGACAAAAATGCAGGCATTTCTGTTAAACCAAACATTAGATGATTTCACTTTTCTTAAATAAACTTTAGATTCAAAAACGATTTATGGCTAAAATCCACATCATTAGCGCTAAACTTTCAAACGGGAAAATGTTCACAGATGGAAAGGAAGCGGTTTCTATGATTGTATGGATTCATTGACATTTAGTGTCATAGTGTGTACCGTCAAAGGGGGTGAATAGGAACCGCGGGGTGAATCGGGATGAAACTTTTAAATGGATTTTAACGTTGTTTGTTGCCAACAACGACTCTTAATCGTTAATTATAATATATTAAACACATTAGAGACCTTTTTGGCAAAAAACGATATTATTTCAATGTTAAAATCCATTTTAACCCTTTACCGCATAGGAAACCATATATGGTTTGACATGTTTACAGTTTATTTACTCTAAAAAAATAGAAAAACTAGCGTATAAATCCTAATGGGGTTTGTTTTTCATATCATTAGCAATAATAAAACACAACTATTTTGTCTATCATCACATACCACTTGGACATAAAAAAAAAATAAAAAAAAAACACACTATAATTAATTCTGAAGCTTTAATAATAGACATTAACATAAAAAAAAAATTGTCATTTATTTAATATATCATGCAGTAAAGGGTTAACTTTTCATCCCGATTCACCCCTGCATTCCTATTGCCCCTATTTTTTTTTTCCTATTCCTATTGAATTAATCATGGATTGACCCGGCGAACTTCGGAACGCTACTAAATCAATCTTCATTAAAAAAATCGCAAGTTTTTCCCATGTTTTAATAGTTATTAATAGTAACAAATCAAAGATCAGAAAAATCGGTCCATCTGTTCTTGAGTTATAAATGGTGTAACCAACCCGACTTTGTTTTATTAAATTTTGTAAAGCTTTTGCACATAATTTTGATAACATACTCGTATTTGTGCATGTATATAGGGTGACTGGTAATTAGTGACCGATACTTAAACACATGATTCTACTCATGACAACAAACAACTTTTACTATCGGACCAAAACCAAAATCGCGAAAAAAAAAATCAGCTGTTCCCTTCATTTATGTTCGTACGAGTCGTCAAAATGTAGGGATAAGCTGTTTTTTTTTCGAGATTTCAGGTTTGGTCCCGTAGTAAAAGTTGTTTGTTGTCATGAGTAGAATCATGTGTTTAAGTATCGGTCACTAATTACCAGTCATCCTATATATTTGTGCAGGTATGACGAGTAGTGTGTAAAGTTCACTCATCCTCTAGGGAGGATCCTCAGACCAGACCAGACAGATGTCGTGTCGAGTAAATCTACTGCCCGACGTTTGTTTTTTTTTTTTTGAGAATGGCATCTCTCAGGTCAACCTATGAGATTGTCGTCTGCTTAACCGAACTTGCCTGTAGGTGCCACAATACATTAAGGGCACCGTCCAGGGCTTAAACTTAAAAACTAAGCAATTACACGCTTAGGGAACCCCCTGTGGGGTTCCGATCCCGGCTTAGGGCGTCGCTGGGGAAGGACTTTGAATCGAACTTTGAAGACGATCCCTGAATGCAGTTTTGTTTCTTTTAAAAAATAAAGGAATGTTTCCTTTCAGTAAAATGAGGTAACTAAAGGATTTAAGGTAGTTCCCCTCCACGGCCCATACATTTTTTCCACCCTGTATACAAAGGTTGAACCCCGTGCAGATTTCACTGTCTGTTTGTCTGGTAAATCTCGAAAATTCTTACTTATTTAGGGCCTAGTAAAACCATTATTGATTTCAATTCTTAATTAATATTTCATCATTTACGTGTATTTACACATTATGTACGTTCCATTAATTATGCAGATTTTTGTAAATAATTAAAATACCTACCGAGTAAATTATTTAACGGAAACATTAAATAACTTAAATTGAGAGGATTTATTCAGGGGTTGGTATCCTTACGACAATTTACTGTTTCCGAAATAAGTAGAAATGTAGGAAACCACTACTTAAAAATAATTGTATGCATTTCCTCCACTTTCAAAATGCTTTTTTAAGGATGGTGACAAATCCGTATCGTAATAATTTATATATTTTATTATTATGTCTGTGACACAAGGTTTTTTTCTATACTGATTTACCTTTAATATAGAATTATTGTTTTCGATTTATTCATTTGAAGTGAATACATTCGATCCCGTCACTTTTGCGATAAAATTTAATTTAATACGCAATACAATTATACAGGCTGTCCCAGGAAACCTGTACCAGCGAAGGTCTGTGGTCAGGGGACACTAATACCCATCGATTGGACCCCTATGTGTGTTCCGGGATATTTTGTAGTTTTCGAGAAATTGTTTTTTGGTTTTATTTCCAGTTTTTTTTTTTTTTTACATTGTGGGCGATTTTACTCATAACTTTTTCTGAGGCGAAAGTACTCGCGTCACTGTATCGGTGGCGCGAGGAAGCGAGGGCGCGGGGCGAGCAACCGATGCAGCGACACTTGGAGCTGCGTCGGTCTCAGCTCCGCGAGGTCCTGGTGGCGGAATGGCGGGACAGGCTTTTGCGCCCTACCGCCGGCCTCGTCACCATCGAGGCGGTCCGGCCGGTGCTCGAGCGCTGGCTCGGGAGGAGGCACGGCTCCCTGTCGTTTCGGGTGACGCAGGTGCTCTCGGGGCATGGTTGCTTCGGGAAGTACCTGTGTCGCATAAACAGGGAGCCGGACGCTCGGTGTCACCACTGCGTCGACTGCCGGGAGGACACGGCGCGGCATACGCTGGCAGAGTGTGCCGCTTGGGAGGAGCCGCGCCGTGCCCTCATCTCAGGAGTAGGCAGTGACCTGTCGCTGCCGGCCGTGGTGGAGTCTATGGTCGGCAGCGAGGAGTCCTGGGACGCGGTGGTTTCCTTCTGCGAAACAGTCGTCTCGCAGAAGGAGGCTGCGGAAAGGGAGAGGGAGATCTCGTCCCCTCACCCGGCCCGCAGCAGGCGCACCGGGCGTCGGCGGAGGGCGGATAACGCCCTCTTCCAGCCCCCCTAAATGGGTCCAGGGGCGACGGACTTGGGGACGTCCGTCGCCCCCCACACATCAGGACCCGAGGCGGCGGCGCGTAGTGTTCCACGCGCGCCCCTCTTAGACGTCGCGGGGGGAGTTTAACACCTCACTCCCCCCCCTGACACGAGGAGAGGCCCGCAGGAGCGGGCCAGCACCAGCCGGGGGTTGCGGAAGTATCGTTCGTTCCCGCGACCCCCGGCGTAGGTGAGAGAGGGAACACCGGGGTGGTTTTTAGTCAGTAAGAGTCTGACAGACCCCGCCGCCCGCCCCAGGGCGGCGGACATCCATGAGGGTTTTCCACCCCGAAACAAAAAAAAAAAAAAAAAAGTGGACAGAGTCTAAGAGAGTCTAAGAGTGTAGTGGAAAGGTCTAAAACATTACAATAACTATGAGTCAAAAAAAGTTTTTATGCAGTATTTGAAGCCGACGCACCGGCCATCATACTAAAAAAAATGCAGGGTGGCTGGATTTAGGTATCCGGAAGTGTACAATCTTAATAAATACCTAATAATACTTAATCAGACAGTGCTTGGATCATTATAAAAATGTATTTAATAAAAATGTTTCTATAATACTCACTTTTTGACAAGACGATGGGCCTCGGGCCCAATATTTATAAGCATTTTGAGACACCCTCACCCACTATCCAGAACACCTGAAACAATTATAATTAGCAAATTAATAAAATAACATATTCATGCCGATTCCCTTCTTCACAAACTAAAGTAAACGTATGTTCAGTGCACCTTTTTTCTTTCTATTTCATCAAGAAAAGGACAAAAGATAAATTTTAGTTTAGTCCTGTCTAATTAATCAGCGTCTGACTAATAAAAATAATAATTTATTTATTTCAGACAATTCTAGTCCATAGTTTACACATACAATAAATAACATTAAAATGACTTATAAAATATAATATCTATTAAATTCAAATTCAAAACAGACAAAAACCGAAAACAAAGTGGTGATCATTTCAAAATAATAAGAAAGTAAATTAAAAATTTGTCAAATAAATAAAATTATAAAAATGTCAGAATCGAATTCAGGCGCTCATTAATTTGACAGGACTAAACTATTTTTTTTTTAATTTATCTAGTTTGTGAACAACAGCAATCGGCCACATTATCTGGTAAATGGTAAACTGTAAAATGTCTCTTGACACAGGTTAAGGTCAAAAGGTGAATTTATTCAACTTGACAGAAACAATTCCAAGGCTAATTGATCACGGATGCTTTTACTTTAAAAGAGACTATCATCAACTAGATTTTGCCTGCGTTTGCGCCCTCATGTTGGTCGGAAATAACCCTCGGGAACATAACCGGGACAAAAAGTATCCCTTGTCCAAACCCAGGTCATCTATCGGTCGATCGATCTGTGTGCTAGAGTTCACCCAAATCCGTTCAGCCGTAAACGCGTGAAAAAGTGGCTGACAGAGCAGCAGACAGATCAATAGACGGACAGGCAGACAGACAGACTGACGGACAGAGACTTTCGCATTTCTATTAATATATCTCAGGCTATTTTTCTAAAAGGTTTTCTTACGCCTTGCAATAATAACTTTCAAAATGATGTGGTTGCACTTCACAGATAGTAAAAATGACCACATATCCTGCGATGACCACAAATCGGTCGAAATGACATCGAGCCTTGAGTAAAAGCATGTAAAGGAAAAAGATGTAAAAGGAGTTGAAAACTACGGACTGATCTCAAAAATAGCTGTAATAGCTCAGCTGTCACGAAAGACACAATTACTTTTTGTAGGAGATTCGCGACATTTGTTCGAATTGACATCCAAAACTGAATTGCATTCACATGTGTACGAGTATAGAAAACCTTAATAAATGTTACAAGTTTCACATGAACCCTATCGGGCACAACAATAAGAAAAGTAGCATGCTTTAATTAATAAATGAAATAAATACATAACATAACAATGATATGTAAGTGTCGTTTAAAATTACCCATAACTTTAGCATTGTGGCTTGAATTCTTGTGACATGGTTTGATTCATGTCCGTATATCCGAATGTAAAACAGCCATTTGACTACTCGGAGACGATTTGCATTGTATAGGTAAATATTGGAAAGAAGGTGTATTCTGTGCACAACTAAACAATGGTGTAGTGACAGGTAAAATGTAACTGAGGAATGAAAAGAAAAAAATTGTGTGTATTGTTAGATCACAAATTTAAAAATATAAGAGACAAGATTTAAATAAAATTTATTTAACAAAAAAAATAAGATTAACAGAGAAGATTCATAACTGACTTTGAAGGGTTTGAAGTGAAGGGGCCCGTGGCTATATAATAACAGCCGCACAGGTCGATCGATCAGGTTAAGCTACGCTTGCCGCGGTTGGTCTGTGGATGGGTGACCATCTTTACATACCGAGACCCCTCCGTGCCTCGGAAAGCACGTTAAGCCGCTGCTCCCGGCTGTCATTCGTGGATCTTTGACAGTCGTTACGGGTAGTCAGAAGCCCGAAAGTCTGACAACCAGTCTTACCAAGGGGTATCGTATTAGCCAGTAACTGGGTTGTAGAGGTCAGATAGGCAGTCGCTCCATGTAAAATACTGGTATTCAGCTGCATCCGATTAGACTGGAAGCCGACCCCAACATAGTTGGGAAAAGGCTAGGCAGATGATGATGAAGTGAGCTGTTAGTCCATCTTATGCTAGAGATTGAGACTAATGACTGCTCACTTTAAGCTCACTTCACCCAAGTTATCACGGTGAGATTTTTATAGAATAGCACTACTGGACATTGAGCGTGAGCGCAGGGCATTGGCTGTCCGCTGCAATACCAGTTACTCACTATCAGAAGGCCAACCACCCCAGGTCATTGACATGTCATCATAAACTTATTAAAAAATAAGTATATAAATCATTATAGACAAGCGTTCTTTACTTAACTATGTAAATGCGCATGTATACAGGAGAAAGCGAAAGTTTTCTTCGCGAAATGTTGCGGATTGAATTAAATCGTTATGTGCCGTATTATTGTTAACATGTAATTTATATGTTGATTTGAAAATAAATTGAGCCGGTCTTGTGTTTTGTATTTTTATTTGGTAATATTTTGTCAAATGGTTTTTCGTTAACGTAATATTCATAAAAGCTATACCGCCGCTCGTGGAGGATACTTCAATGCTTTCAGTTGTAGTTATACGAAAATAACTAAATTGCCAATATCTACACTAATATTATAAAGAGGAAAGATTTGATTGTTTCTTTGTATTGAATAGGCTCCGAAACTACTGGACCGATTTGAAAAATTGTTTTACCATTAGAAGCCGACATTATTCCTGATGAACATAGGCTACTTTTTACCGCGGGAAAATGCTACATTTCTACGGGAAAACGGGTAATAGGATTTAAACGGCGGGAATTCCGAATTCTACGCAAACGAAGTTGCGGGCGGATGCTAGTCATAGATACGAAGAAGACTAACTTCTGCCTGCGATTTCGTCCGCGTGAAATTTCTTGCTCCTGGGCCCACACCGTCACAATGCACTGCCTGTCCGCGCCATTACTTCGTCTTCGCTAAGCGGTATTTCTTACTTTTTCTGCTCTTAAAAATCCTAGCGTGATGTTAAATACTAGCCTATCCTTATCATAGCCTTCCTTAAGAATTGAGCAATCAGTTTCAGGAAGATTTTTTCAAATCCAACTGGTAGTTCCAGAGATTAGCGCGTTCAAACCAACAAATAAACTCTTCAGCTGTATTACTAGTAAGTATAGATAGTAGACATTGATACATTATTTTTAGTATACTGCAAACCTGAATATAGTTTGTTCAGAATAAGTAACTGAATCGATTCCAATAATTTTTACACCATTTTATATTTTGTCCCAAAAGTATTTAAAAAGGGTGACAAGTTGGACACCGAGCGACACTAAGTACAGCACATCAAGCTACTACAATCTGTCAAAATTTAATAGTTTTTAAACTTTATCGATAAAGAATAAGTTTCAAAGTTGATTGGGAAAATTTGACAGTTTCGGGTAGCTTGATGTGCTGGCGTCTGTACATACAATTACAATAAATTACGGGAATAATAAACGGGATCCTGCAAAAAACCGTACCTTCAAAAAACGGGATCTTGCCGTGGGAAAGAGCGCTAACACGCATGCTACCTGTTGCGACTAAATATGATAATATTTATAACACAAATAGATAACCTTGCACACAAATCATCGAAATTGAATTATTGAATTAATTTGAAGACCATAAACAGAATATTAAATTGTATCACATCGACTGAGTTAATTAACTCAATGCATTTTTAATATCAAGGCTAGAATTAATCTAGGTTTCTAGAGTGGCACTAGGTTAGGGCTCCTTCCCACGGCAAGATCCCGTTTTTGCAGGTACAGTTTTTTGCAGGATCCCGTTTACGTGTTTAAATATATGAATTCCCACATGCATCCTGCTCGCAGTATCCGGCAAACAGGATGCTCGTGTGAATATGTATATTTAAACACGTACACTACTAAACTAGATCCTGCAAAAAACCGTACCTGCAAAAAACGGGATCTTGCCGTGGGAAAGGGCCATAAGCGTTGTCAAAACCGGTGTTTTCTGGGATGCTATCTCTGCCCGCGTTCGTTCGCGTGCATGTCGGAAAACTAATTGGATTTCATGGTTTTTTTTGGGGGATAGAAATTATCTAAGTTGCTCCTTATATCATCAGCAATCTGCCAGTGAAAGTACCGTCTAAATCTTACAGCCGGTTCGGAAATTCGCCGGAACAAACATGCAGAGAGACAAACATTTTATATTTATTATTAATAGTATTTATTTAATATATTATATTATGTATAGATTTCGAATGCAAAAACTATATATATGTATGCAATGACTGCATTGTTAGTCTAGGGTTACCTGGTCATGCAAAATATTATTGTGCTAATATAATTTTTTCACCTGGAATTTCTCAGAAGTATTAGCCCGGCTGGATTAGTGCCTGGTGGATGACAATAGGCTTGCCCCTATTACATGCGACTTAAACGTAATTCGATCACTCTGCGGAAGACTTACCTAAGTGAAATAACTTTGAAAATAAACCTTTATTTTAACTCGGAATTCCTCAGAATATCGTTGCTGTTGTCTTTGTTCTTACAGTTTGCAACACCAGAAGCTCATTTATCGATTTAGATCCAAAATACAGGTAAACGTTTTTTTTAAACAATCACGCTTAACAGTTTTCTGATCGACTATAAGTATTCATTACCAAATATAAAAACATGGTGGGCTTAAGGTTATGACATTCTTAACTTAAATAAAATTTTACTTTAAAAAAAAAAACTTGAAAGTAAGTCACCAGAATATGGTCTAATCATTTATTACTGCTTGATTGACAGTTTGTGACAATAAACAATTCACTGCACCGTTTTTCAAGCGCAAACATCACTTTAAAAAAAATACCTCCTTTCTTACTCAAAAACTTAGGATAAAGTTACGTAAGTAATGACAGCCATGTGAACATAACTTATTGCAAAATTTTGTAAGCCGTCACGCCTGTTTATGCCTGGAGGCTTTCATTTAGGTATTAAGTTTTGTTTACATTTTTAATTTTTAGTTATTATTTTGTAAGCTGACACGCCTGTTTATGCCTGGAGGCTTTCATTTAGGTATTAAGTTTTGTTTACATTTTTAATTTTTAGTTATTATTTTGTAAGCTGTCACGCCTGTTTATGCCTGGAGGCTTTCATTTAGGTATTAAGTTTTGTTTACATTTTTAATTTTTAGTTATTATTTTGTAAGCTGACACGCCTGTTTATGCCTGGAGGCTTTCATTTAGGTATTAAGTTTTGTTTACATTTTTAATTATTAGTTATTATTTTGTAAGCTGTCACGCCTGTTTATGCCTGGAGGCTTTCATTTAGGTATTAAGTTTTGTTTACATTTTTAATTTTTAGTTATTATTTTGTAAGCTGACACGCCTGTTTATGCCTGGAGGCTTTCATTTAGGTATTAAGTTTTGTTTACATTTTTAATTTTTAGTTATTATTTTGTAAGCTGTCACGCCTGTTTATGCCTGGAGGCTTTCATTTAGGTATTAAGTTTTGTTTACATTTTTAATTTTTAGTTATTATTTTGTAAGCTGACACGCCTGTTTATGCCTGGAGGCTTTCATTTAGGTATTAAGTTTTGTTTACATTTTTAATTATTAGTTATTATTTTGTAAGCTGTCACGCCTGTTTATGCCTGGAGGCTTTCATTTAGGTATTAAGTTTTGTTTACATTTTTAATTTTTAGTTATTATTTTGTAAGCTGACACGCCTGTTTATGCCTGGAGGCTTTCATTTAGGTATTAAGTTTTGTTTACATTTTTAATTTTTAGTTATTATTTTGTAAGCTGTCACGCCTGTTTATGCCTGGAGGCTTTCATTTAGGTATTAAGTTTTGTTTACATTTTTAATTTTTAGTTATTATTTTGTAAGCTGACACGCCTGTTTATGCCTGGAGGCTTTCATTTAGGTATTAAGTTTTGTTTACATTTTTAATTTTTAGTTATTATTTTGTAAGCTGTCACGCCTGTTTATGCCTGGAGGCTTTCATTTAGGTATTAAGTTTTGTTTACATTTTTAATTTTTAGTTATTATTTTGTAAGCTGTCACGCCTGTTTATGCCTGGAGGCTTTCATTTAGGTATTAAGTTTTGTTTACATTTTTAATTTTTAGTTATTATTTTGTAAGCTGACACGCCTGTTTATGCCTGGAGGCTTTCATTTAGGTATTAAGTTTTGTTTACATTTTTAATTTTTAGTTATTATTTTGTAAGCTGTCACGCCTGTTTATGCCTGGAGGCTTTCATTTAGGTATTAAGTTTTGTTTACATTTTTAATTTTTAGTTATTATTTTGTAAGCTGTCACGCCTGTTTATGCCTGGAGGCTTTCATTTAGGTATTAAGTTTTGTTTACATTTTTAATTTTTAGTTATTATTTTGTAAGCTGACACGCCTGTTTATGCCTGGAGGCTTTCATTTAGGTATTAAGTTTTGTTTACATTTTTAATTTTTAGTTATTATTTTTTGCTTGAGTATAGTTTTCATTGTATTTGTTGGTGTAATGGCGTGGCTAGCTGACATATGGTAAATAATTTAATTTAACGTTCTGTGTCTCGGTACTGTTAATTACTTTGCATACCTACTATTGTATGGAATCAAGTTTTTTTTAACTGAACAGACAGATATGCTGCTGGGGAGTTTGTACCTAGAAGAAATGGTGAAGGGCTGGCGTTTTGGGGGGCTGTTTTGTATTTTGACGTTCGTGTGCTCATTCTCAGCCTAATTTGAATAAATGACTTTTGATTTTTATACGCGTCTGCTGAAACGTATTTTTATGCATTAGGTAATAATATCGCCACCTGTAAATACTGGATGATTTTTTTTTCAGTCTCCAAGTTTTTACAGGGTGTTCTACCCATGAATGTGAACAACTTTCGCTATGGGACCAACTCTGAAATCACGAAAAGTGAAAGTTGTTCATACTCGTATTCTTCGGTAGAACACCCTGTGAAAATTTGGAGACGGTAAAAAAATCATGCTGTAGAATATACAAGACCTTTTGAACCGCACGAGCGTCGTGTACGCCTTACAATAGAAGATTACAAACTTAGCATTTCCACTTCTATTGTTTTCAAATTATTACTTTACCAGTTCACGTTTGAAAACAAAAGGATAATTTTCTTTCCGTATCATTGGGTAAGCTTAACTTTCTTTAAGTACATGTATTAGCAGAAGAGCTTATTGTAACAATAAGCACTTCGGTAATCGTTCTTAATATAATTTAACAATAATAAAACAAAAATAATAAAAAACAAAAAAAAAATTGTTTTTGTTTTTTTTTCGTTATGTTTTAGTAAAAGAGTACAATATTTTTACATTTCATTTATAATTTCCTAACCACGGCGGTAGTGAAATTATGTACACAAAGTGAAGTGCCTACTTGGGTTCGAACCCACGACCACTTGTAATTCGGGCCACCACTGCTCACTGGGCCACCTAGCCATGACTCACTATGAGTCACTCTCCTTCCAGATGCAAGTCGGCCGCTGTGAAGATGTTAATTTTTTTTTTCATTGAATATCTCACCGGGTGAAGCAATGGACGAGGTCTACGATGGCAACTACCCCACGATCTGGGTCCGCTCGAACCCAGAACATGCCTGCGGGGTAATTGCGTAACACACTGACATTAGGAATGGCTATCATTTTGACAGTTCAACAACATTCATTGCGTTATTTACGTTGTCTGATTTTTCTAACATATGAAGCAATGGCTTAGCAATATCCTTACAAAATGATTCAGATTTTGATTTATAATGCGTTACGTAATTTAGAGTACTGGTTTCCCTTTATTTAAAGTTGACGGGTTATGGAGGTACCTACTATCCACGCAGGTCGTATGCTACTTTAAAAGTCAACAATCGATAGTAATAGCAGGCGACCTCAAGCGAGACTACAGAGAAAAATTTTCGACACCCAATGCATCCGCAGAGAATTTCGAAAAACCCAGCATCACTTTCATACATGTCTCAACTCTGAATTATTCATGAAACTATTAGCAAACTAATTATATCATAATGTAAATTATATGGTTGGCAATCTGTGAGGTTATTAATTAAGTTTAAGGGCTGTTTTTTCAATCGACGGATAAATTTTATTATTGGAATAAAATTGACGTCTGACAGTCTTTGGAAGAACTGTCAAAAATTCAAAATTATTTCTCCGATTAAGTTATCTGGCGTTGGAAAAATCAGCCCCAAATGTCGTAAATGTTTGAACTGATTGTTTTTTTTTTTTTTCTTATATGGTGTAAATAATACAGAGTATTCTATTTCTTTTCTGTTCAAAGTTGATTGGGAAAATCTGACAGTTTCGGGTAGCTTGATGTGCTGGCGTCTGTACTTTTTAATTAAATATTACGGTTTAAGATAATTTATTTCACTCAAAAAGAGGAAGAGGGGGAGGAGGAGGAGGAGGAGGTGGGGCTGGTGGCTAAGTAATAACAGTCGCACGGGTCAACAGATCAGGTTAAGCTACGCTTGCCGCGGTTGGTCCGTGTATGGGTGACCATCTTCACATACCAAGACCCCTCCGTGCCTCGGAAAGCAAGTTAAGCCGTTGGTCCTGGCTGTCATTCGTGGATATTTGATAGTCATTACTGGTTGTCAGTAGCCCGAAAGTCTGACAACCAGTCACACCAAGGGGTATCGAATTACCCAGTAACTGGGTTGTGGAGGTCATACTGGTATTCAGCTGTATCCGGTTAGACTGGCAGCCGACCCCAACATATGTAGTCGGGATTAGGCTAGCCAGATGATGATTTCAATCAAATAAATACAATTATTCAGTACTACAAGGAAAAACATATAAATTAAGATAGGGGACGGTTTCGCTGGGTTATGATCTAAAATTGTGTTATATAAAAATAAAAAATAAAATAAAGAAGAGTTCAGACTTACAATTCAAACATTATTCTGAATATGGTGCTTTAAAAGCCTTTTAAAAGTTGGAAGTGATTTTGATCCCTTAATTAGGTACTTTAGGTATAGAGTTATAGAGTTATGCCCCCTCATATTTTTACTCTTAAAGTGCCTAAACACACTATGCCGAAGTTACGCGACCGAAGTTCAGCGGCTGATTTTACGATCCGACGTATTCGGCTGATATGACACACCATAAGTGCCGAACTTACGCGGCAGAAATTCAGTTCCGAAACTTTGTGTGTGTAATAGGTAATAGGTAACACGGGCTGGTGTCCGCAACTCCACGTCAATGCGCGTATTTTGCGTACGGGTGGGAAAATCGATCATTCGATCCACCCCAGCTAAAGTGTGTATTAAGTGTCTCGAGCGCTGTCTTGGCGTCGTGTCGTGTTATCTACACAGTTGGACAGACAGACGCAAAACAAAGTGATCTTGTTATTACTTTCGAGGTGCGAAACCCGAACTTACGCCCGACCGAAGTTAGGCTGTACGCTATGACGCGACGTAATTTCGGCATAGTGGGTCGTCAATAATTCAAATAGCATTGCAGGCGTAATTGTGCTGAACTTCGGTCGCGTAACTTCGGCATAGTGTGTTTAGACACAAAGATTCGAATCAACGTCTACTAGCACAAAAGTAGATTGCAGTACCATCGCACTTTCGTCATTACAATTTAAAAATTATTCTGAACGGCCCTTCTTACCTTAAAGGCTTATTATATTATAATTTGCTTTCGTTTAAAACGTATGAAGAATTTTAATTGCACATTACTTGACCGTGTTTTCTTTCAAAGAAGCCGAAAGACGCGAAGTCACCTCACTAAGTAAACTAAGTAACGGGTGTTATGGAGATATGTGGGTACCTACGTAAAATGTGTGCTTATATTTGATGAGTTTTTATAAGAATCGGAAGTTTCACTCTTGTATGTAAAGTGTTTTGGCATAGAAGGTCACATTTTTTCCTGTGTATGACTTGTAAATGCAGCCTACAGATGTAGGGAAAACGGCCTCGCCACTCCGGTCAAAAGTAAGTGGGAGAAAACCATGTTTTAATTTGGGAAGAGACCAAAATGATGCGAAAGGAAGCGATGGCTGTTTTGCGTGGATCTGACGCATATTTTCCTCCAACGTGTTCTTTGTTTGTTTTCTTTTTTTGCGTCATGTTTACCCCAAATAAACGTTATGTTCTTTCTTTCAAAACATTAATGAAAAATGATCCAAAAAGGTGACGAAACATATCCTTGATGATTTCAAATACAACATAAAAAGACACTGCACTTGCACTACAAAAGACGAGGCCACTCTCGATGTAGCTGAGTGTACAAACAAAATCCAATAAAACGATGCGAAAAATCAAAAATCAAAATCAAAAGTCATTTACTCAAACTAGGCTGAGAATCAGCACTTTTCGAACGTCAAAATTACAAAAGACAGTCCCCCAAAACGCCCGCCCTTCACCACTTCCTAGTGCTTTCGCTGGGAAGAAGAAGTGGCGCAACAAACTCCCCAGCAGCACAGCTGTCTGTTCAGTTAGAAAAGACAAAGAAGAAGAATGAAATATTAAAGAAGAGGATTATAATTGACTAATCATACAGCACAAGTAGAAAGCTACTACGATTTCAACATATCCGTGATTTCAACCAAAAGTGTAATTGAGGTCCTAAGTGCACTTAATAGTGTCAATCCCTACCATTATGGAATGACAGAGCTCACTTCCCGCTCACTTCACCTAAGTTCTCACGGTGAGATTTTTACAGAATAGCACTGCTGATGTCTTGATGCCAAATACTTGCACGTTGTAAGAACTAATGGACGCGACTGACATCGCAAAACTGGATTAACTAGATTCAAAGCAATATAGATTATCAATGCCATCCAAAGAAGAAGCTAAAACCAGTCGATACGTTACCCAATAAAAACATTCACAAAAACCGCTTTATAAACATTAAGAAACAAACTAATATACCTAATGCATACACGGGTAAATGTATTCATAATTTCAAAACCTACCTTGCGCAAGAAACTCGATACATTTCAAAGCTGATAATTATTCAGAAGCGGACACCTTCCTATTAGCAATTAGACATAGTTTTAGACGTTTATCTAGTTCGTTAATTTCAGAGTAATTGATGTTACATGTTAAAAGTTCACTTTTCGATTCCGTCTGTGTGATCGCGTCGTTCTTCTAAACTACGCAACAGATTGTTTATAGTATTTAATCCTAAGGATTTACCTTTGTGTATATTACATTAATTTTAAACTTGCGTATAATAAAGAAATCTCGATGTGTTGTCAAGTCGTAAAAACCTTTTTACGACTATAATTGTTGGTTTGAGTTTGTGTCGCTAGTTTTTAGATAAATAATCCTGAGTTGTACGTAATTTGTTATAGTGCCAATGCACTTGCAGGGCAATATTATTTCGATATTTAGAATGAACATTGATCATGAAGCTTCCTCACTGTGTGTCCACGATTTTTAGGTCATTGCGGATTTCCTCATCGTATTTTTTGTTTCTCGTTATGTGGATTAGATCTTAGAAAGAGTGAATAAACTTAAAAGATATGGTTTTATGGCAAAGTATTTTTTTTTTTTTGTGTGGCATCTCATAAGTCAAACTAGGCTAGAGGTCATTAAATTAAGACCTCTAGCCAGGGCATACTTATAATCTTAGCGCCTACACGCTAAGGGCACCCCCTGCGGGGTACGGCTTAGGGCGTGCAAGGTTTAAAACAAATCAAGGTTATACTTGAAATCTTTAGGCAACAATGATGGACATATTAAATAGACGTACCTACAAAATCACATAAACTGAAACAATTCAGAGAAAAAAAAACTCCGCTACAAATAAGAATGATAGCTGAGCATTCAATCGCAAGTAATAACGGCGTGCACCGCTAACTGGTGCTGCTACCCTGCGCGACGGACGAGAACAGTTACGCTTACCCTACTTGCCTCGATCGCAGACTGCCTATATCAACGTCGTAAGACGAGGAAATAAAACCATTAAAATTATGGGCATATATAAATATTATGGGGGTATTATAATTAAAACCATTGGAATTTAAGTTTAGTAGGTACAGACGCCAGCACATCAAGCTACCCGAAACTGTCAAATTTTCCCAATCAACCTTGAACCTTGTGCTTTAGGGATAAAGTTGAAAATCTATCAATAAAATTAGACTGATTGTAGTAGCTTGATGTGTTGGTTTTTGTACAAATAATACGGTACTTATTGTTAGTTAAAGTACCAATATAAATTTAATTATCCCATATAATACGTCAGATAATCTAATGTTAAGCACAACTATGTGGCCAAGTGGTTGAGACCTCTCCTCTCATGCACGACGCTATCGATTCAAATCCGGGAAAAAAAGGTCTTATTCAAAAATATTTCATAAAAATAAAATATGTAGTTTCATGGTTTAATAAAAAAAAAATTTAAAAAAGAGCTCAGACAACCATATTTCGTCGCATAATTCTCAAAATTTTGAGCGTATCATCATAATCATGTAGCACAGAATTGGTGCCTTGAGACAGGCGGGTCGCGGCAGACCTCGAATATGGCGGTATGAGTTGGATAGGTTCCGTCAAACTTGAAGAAGGACGCGCGGGCTCGCGAAAGATGGAAGGAGTGGAGGGAGGCCTATACCAGTGGGACAGTGCAAGCTAGTAAAAAAAAAACTACTTATCATGTTTTATGTAATGATAATAAATGGAATTCAATCAACTAGAACTAAACAAATACCTAAAACATTACGTTAATGCTATCTTTAATGATGGTAATCGTGGAATTCTAGCTCTTGTAGTACAGTACATTCTAGTCCAAGAGTCAGTGCTACACTAACGCATTTGTCTTGAAATGTTAATAAAAATGTGTAGTGTATATTAATTAAAAAAATATTCACAAATATTCTTCAATAAACGGAATCAAAAATAACAAGATTCTCGTTAAATCGGTTACCAAAATTAAAGTCATCACGATAACAATATTATCTGTAATTTTACATAACAGACCAATTTTGCCATTCAATTAATTGATATCATGGCGGCGAAACTAAAGGAATGGGAAAGTTGAATTAATTTTATGACTTTGAGAGGATATTTGTTTTTTTTTTTTAATTGAGTACCTAGTTTGCTTTTGTTTCCGGGAGAGAATTAGTAATCACACCGTGGTTGCCAAAATACCGAACGATTATTGCTCGGTTCCTATAATTGGTAACAATTTTTATTGCCAAACCTGGCATATAATATACACCGTGTAACGTTAAATGCGCAAAACCTCAGAAAATAAGTCATTAAAAAGATTGTAAAGGTTTTATGTGGGTTTAGTTTTACTGGCCATTCTGATCGTTTCTTGCGTCTGCGACGACGCTTTAACGAGGGAGGAGTCGTCACCGGGCCGCTGCGCCGCGCTGACATTGGCTTGCTTGAACTATTAATAAATAGACACGGCAACGTTTTTGATGAAGATTTTTTGAAAAATGTGACCTATATTAAAAAGTGGTTCAATTAATTCTGCAACGAGCAGAATTAATTGAACCACTTTTTAGTAGGGCTTTCAATTACGGGATCCCGGACCTTTGTCATTTTTCAATACCGGTACGGAAATATCCAATACCGAGATCCAGGTATTGGTGATTTTATTTTATTTTCAGTAGAAACTACAGTGACATAATTTAGTTCTATTGCACATTATACAACATGTAACGTTAAATGCACAAAAACCTCAGACACCCCAACTAATTTTTAATTCAATTGACCTATTTCAGAGAGAAAATAAGTCATAAAAAAAAATGTAAAGGTTTTATGTGCTGTTTTAGTTTTACTGGCCATTCTGATCGTTTCTTGCGTCTGCGACGACTCTTTACCGAGGCAGGAGTCGTCACCGGGCCGCTGCGCCGCGCTGATATTGGCTTGCTTGACCTATTAATAAATAGACACGGCAACGTTTGTAATGAAGATTTTTTGAAAAATGTGATCTATATTAAAAAGTGGTTCAATTAATTCTGCTCGTTATTCTGATCAAACTATTTTCAGGTTTTGCGCATTTAACGTTACACGTTGTATATTCGTAAGCTAATTTTACCTGCGGAGCTATGAGAAACTGCGTTCACTATTGGGAAAGATACAAAAGTCTTAATTTTATCCAATACCTGTCCGTAAATTATGGGAATCGACCTTAAATGGAAAAAATAATGCCGAAAAGAATAAAAATAACATAAATGCTGCAATTTGCAGTTCAATAATGATCCATAAGGGGCTGTTGATTTATTACGTAAGAAAATTTAAGCACTTTCTGACCCCCCCCCCCCCTACGTAAGAAAAGATAAGACTTGGATGAACCCCCTCCTCCTTTTTAACATTACGTAAGATCAGTATCTACCATAATTGCAATGAAAAAGTAGCAAAAAAAAAAGTAGTAAATTAAAAACTTATATTTTTTGCTTATTTTGTGATCTCACGGTAGAACAGTCTAGACGCCACCCCCACGTAAGAAAAAATAAGACTTGATTGGACCCCCTCCCCCCTCAAATCGATTTACGTAATAAATGAACAGGAAAGCAAATCCCAAACAATAGAAGTAAAATAGATTGCTGAAAACGGTTTCAGTTATTATTAAGAACCTTTCGGAAAAGATATCCCAGCTTTTTTCTCTATTAGTTTGAATTCAATTTTTAATATCTATACAAGGACAGACAGGGACATCGGCGCGCAAACTGAAACTAAGATTATTCGGCACATGATTCTAGAGCCCCTGGCGTAGAAATCATTTGTGGGTTATCAAAAAAAATCTGGTGTTCCATACAAAAGTACAATACCTACGCGATTAAAATTAAATTATGGAATAGTAACAATGAATGGTAACAAGTTGGACACCGAGCGACACTAAGTACATATCCGCAATCATATGCGCACAACACAGGTCACGGCCGGTCGGCCGGCGGCGCGGGAGCGCCGCGTGGTAAGTGGTAACCATATTTTTGTACGGACAAGCACGTAACATAACAAGCTTATAATTTTGTGATTTTTCATGATACAGTTTTGAAATTTTGTATCTATAGAGATTCTTTTCATAAAAATACATGTGCTTCGGGTTTCGCATATACTAAAACTAATGCGGTATATGTTCTTATCTCAACTAAAGGCTTGGGACAAGATAAGACACACAAACTAACAAAACACATAAAATTTAATTAAATTATTTAATTTAGTCAATCAACACCTCATTGGGCAATAACGCTCTAATTCTAACTTTCACATATAAGCTCGGCTCGCGAAATGCAAGCAGGTCTAAATGACGCAGCTGCGTACTAAATAAGGTTTCCACCCTACTGTAATTTTACAGTGCCTTTTTTAATTATTTGATGAAACTTCGGTATCGGTATAAAAAAACTAAATGTGTGTAGCCTTTTCCTATGTTGGAGTCGGCTTCCAGTCTAACCGGGTGTAGCTTAATACCAGTATTTTACATGGAGCGGCTTCCTATCTGACATCCTTAGTCCTTGTTATTAGGTAATACGATACCCTTTGGCAACACTTTCGGGCTACTGACGCATCTTAACGACTGTTGAAATTCCACGAATGACAGCCAGGACCAACGGCTTAACGTGCTTTCCGAGGCACGGAAAGGTCTTGATGTAAAAAGGAGTCACCCACCCATGGACCAGCCTCCGCAAACGAAGCTCAACCTGATCGATCGACCCGTGTGCGGCTGTGGCTAACTGTAGCCTTTAAACTACAACGGCTCGCCACTACTTAATAGAGTGATTATATCTATGATCAATTTGACTTAATTGCTAAATTATCTAATAACACGAGCCATCAATTCAATCATTTTTCATTTTTATTACTTCGGCATCAAATAGCTTTAAACCTGCTTAATATAATTATCTAAATAATTGCTTATTATGCAGACTGGTAAGTTATTTTATTTAAATAAGTAGTAAACTTCAAGAGGTAATAGGCATTTCAGCGGAAACATAGTACACACAACAACATCACGCCTTGTTAACCCGAAGGGTTAGCCAGAGGTGTACCTAAAGTACGCCAACATTTCGCCAGGTATGTTTAACCCTTTACTGCATGATATATTAAATAAGTGACAATTTTTTTTTTATGTTAATGTCTTTATTAAAGCTTCAGAATTAATTTTAGTGTATTTTTTATTTTTTTAATTATTATTATTTTGTTTTTAATTTCTAAGTGGTATGTGATGATAGACAAAATAGTTGTGTTTTATTATTGCTAATGATATGAAAAAAAAACCCCATTAGGATTTATACGCTAGTTTTTTTTATTTTTTTAGAGTAAAATAAACTGTAAACATGTCAAACCATATATGGTTTCCTATGCGGTAAAGGGTTAAGTATCATAGGGGCAAGTCTATTGCCATGAACTGGGCACAAATCATGATTTTGGGCTGCTACTGAGAAATACGTACCTACCATGTTCACATACTCTATTATAACATTAGATAAATAATTCCATACACTCAGTTCGTGTTAGTATTAAAGAAAAGAAAGAAAAAGTATTTATTTATATAAAACTGCCTTGACTAACGTCCTCCAAAGTACTTTAATGGTTGAGAAGTGAACTGCTGAATGAGTATGAGTATAGAATAATTTAATATAATACGAATATGGTGACGGCTACCCAAAAGAAGTTTACTGAATGTCTGTTCCCATGTAAGTGGCTTTTTTGTCTTTTATGATAATAAATGATTTAAACCTATTTAAGTTTTTCTCGCACAGGAAGAACATAAACTAAACACAATCATAAAAATATAAAAAACAAAATTATACAAAAAGAAAGTAAAAAAAAAACAATTACTATTGTTTGAATTTTGACCCATATTTCCGTGTTACTCTCGCGGTAAAAGTTGGTCCCTTGGGCTCCTTCTCAGGTTTTCAGTTATTTTAATTACACCTTGCATGTACAACTGAAGACATAATATCACTTTACTCCATACATACGAGTATTAATTTGCAAATTACAACGCGTACAGTGTGATCGCTAATTGAAATTCTAAATGGCGACTCACGTGACAAGAACACATCAATTGTTTTGATGTATTGATGGTACGACAGATACATTAACTTTTTATTTTCAACTGGGTATTTAGAACAAACCAATACATGAAAACATTAACATCGGCAAGACTGTTAAAATTGGACATCAGCCGGTCGATTCTGGAAATACCTCACCGTGATAACTAAGGTGAAGTGAGTTTAAAGTGAGCTGTGAGTCATGCTGATGCTAGGGATTGACACTATTGACTACTCACTCCATGCTCACTTCACCAAGTTTTCACGGTGAGATGGTTACAGAATCGCACGGCAGAAGGCCAATTCTCGTAATTTAAAACGTTAAAAATCTAGTCGCAACCTCTCAGCGACAATCGATGTCAAAAATGTAGAGAGGTATTTTTAACAGATTGAGACTGAGACCAAACTGAAAACGTTCTTAAAATTACGAGAATTGCCCCTCTGGGGGCCAAGTCTACTAATTTGCGAGCGTGGAAATTTTGACAGATATTTCATACATAATTTGTCAAAAACTCACAATGGCGAGACCATTGCATCGTTTGTAAATTATTATACTTAGGCCCCTGCAGCTCCCCGTTTAAACGATCGAACTACTTTTTTTATTTGAAACTTCATTCCGACAAACAAAGCTAATGTTTGTATCAGCCATTCTCATTATAAGAAAACTATGTATGGATTTCGAAATCATGGGCCTACCTCAACTTTAGAAGTGAAATCTTAAAAAGCAAGTCTTACTAAATTAGACCAAAGTAATAAAAATAAATAAGCCACGACACGCAATCTAAAATAATATTAATTAGCAATTCAGTGTCGACACGAAGTATTTTGATAAATACATAATTATTACATTTACATAATTAGCAGACAATTCTACTGTGCTATATACATTATATATTCAATGATTGGGGTTATCGATATAGTAAGATGCACCAATAACACAAATTTTGTAACTTAATCATATAAGTTTATTTTATCTATTCTGTAAAAAATCTCACCGTGAGAAGTTAGGTGAAGTGAGCGGGAAATGAGCTGTCGTTAGGGATTAACACTATTGACACTACTCACTTCAAGCTCACTTCATTATGATTTCACGGTGAGAATTTTACAGAATCGACCAACAGATGTTGGAATGTGGATTATTCCATAATTTTGTTCATGACACAATGACCCTGAATCACCTTATCAGAGACATTAATTCAGCAATTTACATGTGTTGCAACATTGGATCAGTAGTTTTATTTATTTATTTATTCAATAAGTACCTGCACCAAAAATATATACAGGGTTAAAATAAATTTGGTAGCGAAACTCCGCAGACGTGATGGGTTCGATATCTAAACACGATAAAATAGAAACAAAAATATTTGATATATTTTTCTTGGAGTTCAAGGACTGGGGTCGTGGGGCTTTTGGGACCGGGACCGCGGTCCCGGATTCCACCTATAAATTCTTTTTGAGTAGTATTTTGGTGCTGGTTGTGTTTTTAAGTGAAGCATGGGTTGAGAAAATCTCTTTTGTTTCATCGTGTTGAGATTTTGATACCTATCACGTCTGTGAGGTTTACACATTAAAAAGCTGATTTTGAAACTGATAATTCTAATTACTACACTATAGCGGTCACAGATCCCACAAAAAAAATCTTCGAAATAATAAATTTTTTGTTTTATCGTGTTTAGATATCGTTACTCATCACGTCTATGGAGTTTCGCTAGCTAATTTAATTTGATACTGTATGTAAGGTCTATCTATTCATACATGAAATATTTTGAAGGGGGTCATTGTACTCATCATCATCATCATTATGAACAACTTTTATTATAGGTCAAAACGTGAAATCGCAAAAAAACTGATTTTCCATACATTTTGATGAGTTATGCGAACATAAATGTAGGGAACAGTTGATATTTTGGGGTATTCCTCGAAGCGCACCAACTTTGAAATGCAAATGAAGCACACCAAATATATTCCTCAAAACACACCATCGTTTTGAGGAATACTTTTGGTGCACTTTATTTGGTGCGGTTTAAAGTTGGTGCGCTTCGAGGAATACCCCGATATTTTTTTCGCGATTTCAGGTGTAGTCCTATAGTAAAAGTTGTTCGTAATGATGAATACAATGACCCCTTAAAAGATTACGTGTATGAATAGATAGACCTTATACAGGGTGAAATTGAAGACATGCGACAAATCGAAATGGGAGATTGTACTCATCATTGTGAATAACTTTTACTATGAGATAAAACCTAAAATCGCGAAAAAAAAATCAGCTGTTCCCTACGTTTATGTTCGCATAACTCGTCAAAATGTAGGGAACAGCTGATTTTTTTTTTCAATTTCAGGTTTGTTCCCATGGTAAAAGTTGTTCATAATGATGAGTACAATCTCCCATTTCGATTTGTCGCATGTTTTCAATTACACCCTGTATACCCATAACATTAGCATAAAACAGAATTTAGGTATTAGCATAATCAGCTGACAAGACTCACAATGCACACAGAACTCCTCTCTATGCGAGGGAGTGGGCCATAATCCACCACGCGGGCCCAGTGCGGGTAGTCATAGGTATATTGATTGATATTATAGATTTAAAAATAGCGAAAAGTTTGCTCGCAAAAAAGCTGTCGAAATAAAAAAAAAAAAAAAAAAAAAAAAAAAAAATCATTTTAATTCGAGTATCATTGACTCATAATAGAAATAATACACTCACACAGTCACATTACATACACACACTACAAATTCAAATTCAATTCAATCCACAATAATAAAAAAATAATTACAATTACATTACATTTACATTACAAAATAAAAAAATTAAATTAGGTTAATCAGTCGCATCAGCCTGCCACATGTCGCTGACAACAGTGGGAGATGATGGAGCAGTCAAGCTTCCCCGCGAGCGCGGCCAGCATGCTGTTAGCGCTTAAAGGAAGTGAAAATGTCATTCTAAGACATATTAAAATTCAATATCTCTTTCTATATTTAGATTCGATATAAGTATTATTACGCAACGAAGTTCATCGGAAAAGGGAAAAGTATACGAATTCTATAAATATTTCAAAAGTTTAGAAGATAGTGGTGAGTATACTGACTTTCACGCCTAATTTAATGCCCTGTAGATTAAATAATTAAGTTGAACAAAGTGTTATAATTTTCTCCAATCTGTATTAAGTGCGCTATTTGCATGTTATTTAATTTCTAGCTTATTTATAATTACGTACTGCCGAAGCACAGAACTGGAGGTGTTTGAGGCATTCCTATGTTCAGCATTGAACACCTTTCGGTTGAAATGATGACGACGATGATGATTACGGGAGGTTTACGTGCATGATGCAGGAATTTCCATGTCTTGTTTAATCGTAGAAACCGTGCAAAGCAATATAGATATTGTTTCCGAAACCAAGTTTAAACAAAAAAAATATTCTCTGATAATTAAAAAGAAACTTCGAGACATGTTCAAATGTTTATCTTGATTCCGCGTCGAAGTCACTTGACATGAGAAATCGAAGATAAATTAAGAATTATGCCGTAAAGGCTCTCTCCCACAGGCGCGTTATTATCGGTCGATGTCTATTTTCAGTACATTTTGTAGTTAACACGAAGTTACACACTGCTACGATAATAACGACGTAATACAAGCAGAACGCTTGCGTTTCTCCGTCCTGCGATATTCCGATATGAGTTCTTAGAACATTTTGTATTAGGACGCATACGATCTTACACACATATAACACACATATAACTTGTAGTGTACTTAGGTTACATGCACACGTTAGAAATATCGGACGATAAAAACGCAGCTGTGTGGCAAGGAGTCGGGACGCATTATTTCAATAACGCATACGATGTTATCGACTGATAAAACGCGCCTGTGGGGGAAGAGCCTTAAATCCGATCGATGTTCGTATTACAGACAACGGTATGATCAAGAATGTGCTCTTGCGGTGTTGTAATCTTATTTATGTCACATTGGTTTGGATCGAGTAAAAAGTTAATTTTCTGTGATAAAATTTTATTAAACGCGTCGACTTGACCGCCATTGGCAGTATTTCAGGGGTGAAAGTACTCATCAATGTAAACGACTCTGAAATAGGTAGCATAAAAAAAACTTCTGTTTTAAATTAACCATTTCAGATACTTAAAAGCGTTGCATTACGTAGCTTTAAGCAACGCTTTTCTTAAAGAACATTTTCGTAATGTCTTATTTAAAAAAAGATAACTGGAAATCTCTGTTTCTATGGAAAATATAAAATCAGTCTAATTTGGCTGTAACACTATTTTTCGAAAATGTTCTTAACTAACTTTTTAGACCTTTGTATCCTGCTTATGCGTAAGAAGTTTCATTAAAATCGGTTCATTCATTTCGAAAAACAAGGGCTTGAAAGTTTGTATGAAATGCCGTACGGCGAAAACGCTCTTAAGTATTTTTTGAGTAGTTATATCCATTACAAACAAACATGCAAAAAAATTAAATATTTTCTCTTTATACTTAACACTAGCGACCCGCCCCGGCTTCGCACGGGTGCAATGCTGATCACTACATAGTAGTCGCTTCCCGCTGTCTGTCTGTCTCTATGTATTTTTGGATCTTGAAAACTACGCTACGGATTTTGTAGAGATTTTGTAGAGAAACACTGATAATTTTAGAGCCATTATTTCTCGTAAAAAGTATAGGATAAAAAATCGTTATTGTGGGTTATCCCTAAGAGATACACATATACCATTGTGAATTTTTTGTAGACCTTTTTAAAGTGTACAATACTGTAGTACATTATTTTGATCTATCTCGTAGGATTCAGCCAGCGTTTGCAATGTAAACGCAAAAAATGTGTTTATTTACGACATCACATTAGAAACCTCTAAAATTATCAGTGTTTCTCTACTATATTATGCATGTATTATACATATAAACCTTCTGTAGTGATTAGTTTACATCAGCCATGGTCTGATTTGGAACGATATCACTAAAGCTAAATGGAAATAACTTTTCGTTCTAAAACTTTTTTTTTTCTTTTTATAGCCATGCGCACCGGACCATTATCATCTGCCTTTTCCCAACTATGTTGGGACCGGCTTCTAGATTATCCGGATGCAGCTGCCCGAGACCCCTCCGTGCCTCGGAAAGCACGTTAAGCCGTTGGTCCCGGCTGTCATTCGTAGATCTTTGACAGTCGTTACGGGTAGTCAGAAGCCCGAAACTCTGACAACCAGTCTTACCTATAGGGGTATCGTGTTACCCAGTAACTGGGTTGTGGAGGTCAGATAGGCAGTCGCTCCATGTAAAATATTGGTGTTCAGCTGTATCCGGTTAGACTGGAAGCCGACCCCAACATAGTTGGGAAAAGGCTAGGCAGATGATGATGACTGCCTATCTATCCTAGGCTAAACCTGGCTGAGACTGGCATAGGAGCATGGGGATTGGCACAAGAAAAGAGAACCTATGACGAGTAGTTGGTGAAATTGGACTGTGGATAATACGTAGAGCACTGACACAGCTAGAAGGCGTTTCGGCAGATCCCGTAGAAGATGGCGGGACGCGCTGGAGAAAACAAACGACCAGTGGTCCACTTTAGCCCTGGATCGAAAGAGCTGGAAGTCATGGGGAGAGGCCTTTGTCCAGCAGTGGAATGATGCTGACTAACAGTACTAGTGGAGACTGCCTATCAGCTGTTCACACTTCCTTGAAATACCCTTCTCATTGAAAGTTGCTCAAACATCAAAAACTCGTGATGTACTTTTTAATTTATGTATGTATGTCTCTTTGTTACAATTCTTGGATAGAAATTAGAAATCGAAACAATGACATTTCAAAAGCTACTGGTTTTTGGAAACGTTTTGCCTCTTGAATTAAGTACCCACTGAGCGGATTTGATTAGCAAAACGTGACTCTCACATTATGTATGAGCTTGCATTATGTTGATTATAATTTGGTGCCATTGTATTATGTAGGTATTACCAGATCGTAAGAACGTCTTCTTGGTATGGTATAGTGGCGATACAAATATGGTAAAAATTCACTACAGTGATCTCCATTTTCTATAAGATATACATACCATATATGCCTTTTTCCCACGGATGTAGGCAGAAACTACAGAACGCCACCTGCTACAATCCTTGCATACTCTTTTGCCTCGTTTACGTCCATACATCTTCATCATCATACACGCACGCCGGTTGCGAGTGCAACGCACCTTCTACAAGAAGTTCATATTTTTTAAGACTGTCAACTAATATCAATATTGGAAACGATTTCCCGTTAAGAAATAATAGCAGCAGGCATAAAAGTAAATAAGCAAACACTTAATAAGCAATAAACACCTTTATATTCAAAGAAAGTGAAGACATTTTCCCACAATTCAAATAATTCTTAGAAACACCATAAACTAACCACCATAACCATAAATCTAAGTACTGGCAACAAAAAGGACGTGATACCACAGCCTAGATAGAACCAGTATGATAGCACATAAGCCCACCGTCCAGCTTACTGTACTGTGGCGCAGAAGCGCTACATTTTGTCATAACGGTGCAAGGGTGGATTGTAGGCTAGCCGCTTTTACTTGTGAGTGAAGTTATAAACTACGATATGCTGGTTGGCCTAAATGCCAGTCTAGATGTTGGAGTGGGTCTTAGATCGTATCGTTCTAGAAAAGATCCGTTTATTAATAGAAGACGTATTTGGGTTACGAAGGCTACGCTAATGTCGGATATAGGAGCACTTATTAAGAAAGTCGACGTTATATTGACGCGAGAAAAATAGCAGAGTTATAATTGATATACGATATTTGGTGCCTTAGCTATAAACATAAATTAAATAGACTTTGGCCCCCGATTTTATTTCGCCATTTCTTCTTAAATGTAGTCCAGTAGTATGTTAAAAGTTTAACTAAATTGAATGAGTAATTGAGTATGTGTAACATACTCAATTACTCATTCAATTTAGTTCCTGCCACTCACCTTGTACCCCCATAACAGCAACAATCACACTGCACCTAGCTTAATCCCTCTTAATTATTACTTCTCACTGATGATGTATGCAGCTGTCACCTATTGTCCGGAGTCTGGAGAGGCTGGTAATCTGTCATACAGGTCTCCTAGTACAGAAACCAGTCTCTCATATAGATCACAACAATTATCGCTAATGTTTTGTATGCTTCTTTATATTGTTTGCAAATTTATATGTGAGAGAAGAACAATAAACTTATTATTATTATCTTTATTTCTCTCTATATTAAATCCTAATCCTCTGTCTAATCCTTCGGGCCAAATAGGCGTAACGTTTTTGTGTACGTGTAATAAATATTGAAAGTAAATGTTTCCACGGCTTACAACGAATACAATGTCTACAAAGATCTAACTGTAACAAATGAATCCAAACCCTTTTCCTATTCTATCATTTTAAATAATCAAAGCTTTAAAATACTTAAAGCTTTAATAGTGTGTAAATTCCACAAAAAATATGCAGATGTTACAGACGATGAATGGTGGTGGTGGTGGTGGTGGTGTAGTAGTATTAATCAAGAGACAGTATTTGCATACATAATTTAACAACAGTCCTCAATTTGACGACTCCCATAAATCGCCTAACTAGTTTTACCAGCGTGAATACTAAGCATATCTTATGCAGTACACAAATCATAATTAATAGAGTATTCGACAGGTATAATAGCTGCAATCATATTAATTTCATGGCTCCTATTGCCGTCGTCGTTAACTACTATTTACTACTTTGGTTATATAATATTCCGTGTTGTCTACTAGTTTGTTTTCCTTTAAATGTTTGTGCAGATTAAAATTGTTTTGTGAAATTTTTATTTACTTTATCAAGATAATATTTACACAATATAAGCTAACATTTAAAATAATGATATGTACATGTATATGAAAAAATAAGCAAAAGAATCATAGGGCATCAAGAAATTTATCCGCATCGCTGTCAACAGGGGCAGTGCCCATAAGGCTGGCAGCATTGCCACGTTGTATGGCGATGCTAATTCTTTTGCCAAGAAATAGGCCAGTCCTCTGGTCACGTGAAGAGTCGACTAACCGCTTGGCGATATCCCGAAAAAACAAGTAGGCACTCGGACCCCATCCATTCAACTCCAAACGCCTCGAACATATAACTCCCAAACAGGTTAGAATATTTTCGCCGTTTGAGGTTTTCTGCACCTGCAGCAGCCGCCTCAGCACAGCCCACCGTGCTAGGAAGATAGAATGGCGCAATTGCATTGTATTGTAAATTGTGGCTGCGTAAACAGGAGTCCTCTATGCTGCTGCTAACTCGTATACTTTGGCTTTCTTCTGCAACACAATCACATTTGCTATTTTTTGTAAATCTGTCTCGTCTACTTTCTTTATAGTACTGTTTCCATCTACATATTCTTATAACTTCTTCGATTATTTTTCATACTTCTATTATTCAGTTCTGCTCCATCTTTACAATCATTACCAGGGTTGTCCATGCCTAAAACTAAAATAACAAAAAATCAGACACGAAAAGTTTAAAACCGAGAATTTTTGTTTATAAAAAGTCAGCGATTAACCACATTGGATGGGTATATTATAAAACCGGTAAATCACCATCGGTTCTAACAACCACAAAAACCGGTACACTATTCAAATTAAGTAATTTAGGCATAACGTTTATATAAGTATTCATAATATAGTTTCGATTTCGTTGATCATAATGTTATTAGAAAAGTTTCAAATATTTGCTTATTTTTATTATCTAAGTTATTTCACTTTTTATTTCAACATTTGTAGTGAAAGTTAGTTCGCAATGAAGACGAAATTTAATGTGTTGGTAATTAATTCAGTGTTTTACGAGGCTTTGTGATGGATGGCTTGTATTATTGTAGTCATTTGAGAGAGAATGAAAAAAGTATATTGTGCGGTGCATCTTTTTGAGTTACGAGTGCCGGAGTTGGCAGAGTACAATGAAATTGCTATATCTCATGGTAACTTTGTGACTTATTTGGCATTACACAAGGCTGTAATTACTTTGATTGAGAAAACCTCTCAATCTCGTTTTGTATTTTAGGAAGTCTATGAATCAATTCGGACGAGCTTTTGTTGCATCATTGTTGCAAAAACAATTTATCTCCTTGCCCTCATAATATTATGTGGTTATCGAAGGACGTAGGTATTGGAATACAACAACTTTTATTTATAAGTGGAGCATTATTTTGTAATAAGTTATGGATAAGTCATTTTATGTATATGTAGGTAATACGGCTTTCGTCAAAAAACTCTGACAGTCTCAACAAATCAACACTGTATTATTGCAGTCCATTGCTGGACGTACAACCTTCCCCTATTTTTCCCATCTTCAAGTAGGTAATAGGTTAAGGAAATATCTATTGTGACTTTCAGGAATAACGTCTTTTCATTCGACATCAATCATTTTCTCATATCATGGTGATTTCATTCAGATAAATCACTTCCGATTTAGATTCTGTATCTGTATAAATTATTTATTGGTACCTAATATCTTTGGTTCAAAGAAATGTTATTTATAGTTTAGTCGTTAATTTAAAATATAAAGAAGTGTGAAAGTCGGGTAGATTGATAAAAATACTTTATGACGACAGCCTATCGTTTGCTTCTAGTATGAGCATAGTCTAAAGCAATAGTTTTTAGGGTTCCGTACCCAAAAGGCAAAACGGGACCCTATTACTAAGACTCTGCTGTCCGTCCGTCCGTCCGTCTGTCACCAGGCTGTATCTCATGAACCGTGATAGTTAGACAGTTGAAATTTTCATAGATGATGTATTTCTGTTGCCGCTATAACAACACATACTAAAAACAGAATAAAATAAATATTTAAGGGGGCTCCCATATAACAAACGTGATTTTTAAGACGCTTCTATATTAGCTTCACTTGTTAATGTAATCTTGGAAATTAAATAAATATGACCATGGTACGGAATGGTACGGAATCCTTCGTGTGCGAATCGGACTCGCACTTGGCCGGTTTTTGATAAATTACTATGATGATAAACGCGTAACATAATTCACTCATGTCAATTGATCTTTTGGTTCCAATTTTTTTTTAATCGGAAGTTCACGTGTACGCACGGCTAACATAACACACCAAGCTACAACAACAACATAAGCTGATTTCTGATTGTACGAAAAACCAATACAATGCGAGCTCAGCTAAAACTGGAAATGCTGGCTTGATGTGTCGCCGTGTGTACCAACATTCAAAACTGATAATAATTATGAAAAGTACCAAGTCAAGTCATATGTTCTGCTCACCAAATTAGTTTACCGACGGGCTACCGTTAAATCTTATTCGGTAGAAAGTTAATCCAAATAAATGTATGTAAAAAGTTACAGTACTTAAATACTTTCGAAGCTTTAAGTTATTGCAACTTATGACTGTGACCGGTGATATTGACATTGGCATTTAGGTAAATGGGTTATACGCCAAATTTGTTAAAAGTCTACTCAAATCACTTCGGAAGGACCGGATCATTTCGCATCTAAGTTATCCGCAGGGTAATTGCGTGACACACTATAAGTAGCAATGGGTTTCTTTGACAGTTCAACAACATTCATTGCGTTATTTACGTTGTTGAGCAGACACATTTTTCGAACATATGGAGCAATGCATTTGCTTCAAAATGATTCAAAGTAGTCTAGGTAGGAAGTTGAAACATGACTCACGATGATGCTGATATTGCATTGTAGCGAGCTAATGGAACACCATTAAAACTTATCTCTTTACATCAAATCATTTTATACTTTTTCTTGGGGCTCGTGACTAAGTAATAACTGTCGTATGGGTCGATCGGTCATGTTAAGCTACGCTTGCCGCGGTAGGTCAGTGGATGGGTGACCTTCCATTACGACCGCGACCCCTCCGTTCCTCGGCAAGCACGTTAAGCCGTTAGTTCTTTGGCATTCGTTATTGGTACTCAGAAGCCCAAAAGTGTGACGATCAGTCTTACCGAGGGGTATTCTTTTTTTATAGAGGTTTAGTACAATATTTCTCCTAGAAAAACTCAGACTGTATTGTTTTACATTCTACCTCAAACAAACATACCTACTACTATCTTAGATGCATCGAGTTCGATACGAATAACGGCAAAAACTACGTGCACACATCTACCGACAAACACTTTAAACATAATTTCAAATCATTCGGAATAAATGAATTTTTCCGAAGTTTTCCGAACTGTTCCGACTTTCGAGCCGAACGAATTCGTTTTATCGTCCCTAAAGTGAGAAGTTACTTGCACATTGACATGGTTTGGTTTAAGTACTGCAAGGTCATTATTGAGAATGATTCGTAACGCGATATATTGAAGTGCCGAGAGAAAATGACCATTTTCAATTGTAGGCTATCGTAAATTGACGTCGACAGACTCAGATACTAAACCAGTCGGTCTATCCTCAAATCTCACCGTGATAACAGTAGATTTAGTATATACAACGCTAGTACTATATACGAAACCTATGGTGAAAGCTTAGATGAAGCGAACATTAATTCCATCTGATGCTAGAGGTTGACAGTATTGACAGCTGGTCGATTCTGGAAAAATCTCACCGTGATAACTAAGGTGAAGTGAGCTTAGAGTGAGCTGTGAGTCATGCTGATGCTAGGGATTGACACTATTGACGACTCACTCCACGCTCACTTCACCCAAGTTTTCACGGTGAGATGGTCACAGAAACTCACGGCAGCTCATTTCACCTATGATTTCACGGTAAGATTTTTACAGAATATGTCGACAGATGTCAGCCCAAAAAATACAGTTACCTTAAACTAACTGGTTTAAAGTTACGGAAAACTCGTAAGTCCTTCTATAAGAAACTTGGTAAATATTTGTTTTGTAGTTGGTGGCATCACCGACTACTACACGGAGAGAAAATTCTTAGAAAAAATACTGTGCTCGTCACTGTAAAGTGAGTGCAAGTGACATCTACAGAAAATTTTCTGCTAGCAAGTTAATTTTTCCATTACCACTCAAATGCACTCAGATTATGAGACAGCACAGTAATTTTTCTAAGATTTTTCTCTTTGTGTAGTCGACGAAAATCAGGCTTTATCTCAGATTTTTCATTAAGGTGATATGTAAAAAATAAATCATCGCTCAAGGGGTGTGACTTAACCGAAGACGCGGGGAGCACCCCCGCTTGAATACATTGAAGCCGGATCCACACCTATCCACACGTTTGTATAAGATTGATAAAAAAGTTTTGTTGCAAAAATTTCAACGATGTTTTTTTAAGTATTGACACAATGTGACATCGAGCTATGTAAAGGATATTCTAGAATGTTTTCTACTCTTCCGCGTGACAGGGTATAAAAGAGCGAGCTTGCGTTCTAATGGACAGAATTGGCTTGGATCTTGCAGGTGCAACTTCGGGCGATCATGTTTTATGTGTGGCGGCGCGGCACGAACGCAAGCACAACTGCTAAAAATATACAGGATGCATTCGGGGAGGACGTAGTTTCTCATCGAACAGTCCAGCGTTGGTTCAATCGTTTTAAATCTGAAGACACAAGTTTTGAAGAAAAGGAACGTTCCGGACGACCCTTGAGCATCGACGACGACGCATTACTCTGCTGCATCAAAGCAAATCCGGAAGCAAGTACGCACGAGGTAGCCAGAGAACTTGGCTGCACCCAAGCATCAATAGTAAATCACTTACTCAACTTGGGATACAGGACAGTTCTAGCTCAATGGATACCACAACGTCTCACCGATAATAAGAACTGCCGCGTGACCATCTGTCAGTCTTTGCTACTTCGTCATCATCACAAGGAGTTTTTAGAGGATCTTGTGACGGGGGATGAAAGCTGGATCTTGTATGATAACAGAAAGCGTCTAGGCTATTGGCTTCCAGTCGGAGAAAAACCGCCACAGCATCCGATTGATCCTCACCCACAAAACATTTTGTTGTGCTGTTTCTGGGACGCAAAGGGAATGCTGTTTCACAATTTTCTCCCTGCAGGCACACGATTTCCTCTACACAATACATTGAGAATCTCCAGGAATTAGCAAAAGCTATAGGTAAGAGAAAAACTGCCAAGACGCGCAACTGTCCACCTTCTCCACGACAACGCGAGACCCCATGTCGCAAAGGCAACCCACAAAACAATCACCGAACTTCACTGGAATACCGTTTCTCTCTCGAGAAACAAAACTTTCATAAACGTCGACGGTCTCAAGAAGGATGTGTTCATATTCTTCGAGTCACAGCCGCCGTAGTTTTGGGCAAAAGGAATAAACGACTTGCCTGTTAGATGGTCCAGTGTCATAGAATTAGATGGCGAATATTGATTAGAAATTTTGTGTATAAGATATATGAATAAATTAATTCTACTGAAATTATTGCGACAAAACTTTTTTATCAACCTTATATTTGTGACGGCTTGTTTAGGTTTGGCAAGCGTGTGGATCCGGCTTAACATAACATTCTACGAGTACAATACTATTGCGTAATTTAGAACTTTATGGAAAAACATTATGAAATAAAAGATGTTGAATTTTTTTTTGTCATGACTTTTGCCCCAACCCGATATTTTCTTTGTTTGTATCCTTGCCCCTATTTTTATTAATTACATATTCGAGATAAAAAATATAATCACGATTGCGGGAGGAACGACACAGGTCCGTTACTGACAAAGCCCGCAGGCGATCTGGGCGGGCATAAGAAAGTGACAGAGTCAATTACTTCCACATGTGAAAAAAGAGATCGCAACAATGCGCTGGAACCAAAATAAAACAACGTAAGCGCCAAACCAAATAAAAATTGTTTAAAAATAAATTAAGCTTTGTATCAAAAATTTGTTCAGCCAGAGTTTTCAATTACCTATTACGCATATTTTGAATGCAATTTTGCAATGAAATTAATTAGGATTTTAGAATTACAGAAGAAAATATAAAAAAGTAGACGTCTTTTCGGAATTAAATTCTATCAAGGAAATTTGAAGCAATTGCGTTTTCCTTCAGTCAGAGTCTTAATCAAGTAGTCAATAAACATATAACTAAAAATCAAATCCAAACATGCAGTAATAGTGAAATAAATGGATTCGAAAAAACACCCAATTTATTTTGATATCGCCTTAATCTGTAGTTACTTTCCAATACCTGAGCATAGGTGACTACAAAACAACTATTTACTTAGTCCATTACCAAGGTCTGACTCAAAAGAACTTGTGAACCGCGCATCAATAGCTCCACATGCAGAATTATTGAAATTTTCTCGTAAATTCATGCTATTAAAATTTTCTCACATGCTAATTCTGCGCACGCAATCCTATTACACCGAGTAGAGCTAATAATAACACGCTTATCTCTTAGCGCAGTTGGCATTATAGATAATTACCGTAATTTACTGACACTTCGACAGATTATAATGACATTTAGACCCGCTTGCGTGACACTGAATATTAGTAGCACTAAGCATCATTAGATGTCTGTCAATCGTTTTAACTAAGACGGAATGATGATTTAAATAACTACTTATGTTAAGCGTTATTACACTTGTAAGTTGCATGACATACCGTCAACCAACTCAGCATATCGCAGTCCACCGAGTATCGCATATGAATTCGCCGCTAGAGGCGCTAATGTAGCGTGAGGTCTCTGAAATGTCAAATGTTGTTTGTGGGTGAGCCACGCGGATTTATTTCTAATTAGAATGTTGTGAAAACTTTGCTATACCTGAGGTTAATTATGGCAAATATGAGTAACGGGTCAATGAATGTCAGTGCTTTAAAACCGGAGTAAAAAAAAGGGGTGTAAAATTAAGCGGGCTGAAAGAACAGCTAATTCAGAGGTTATTTGTTTACTGTTTAAAATTTTTTTTTTCCATTTAAATATGATTTAAACGTAAACTTTGTTTTCACGACATAGTAACCAACTTTGAGGGCCATACCTCAGGACCTTACTTGACAGTGGTGCCAACTGGTGAGCACAAAAACAGTAGCCCTCATCACTACATATTATAAAACAAAGTCGCTTCCCGCTGTCTGTCCCTATGTATGCTTAAATCTTTAAAACTACGCAACTGATTTTGATGCGGTTTTTTTTAATAAATAGAGTAATTTAAGAGAAAGGTTTATATGTATAATACATGTATAATATAGTAGAGAAACACTGATCATTTTAGAGGTTTCTAATGGGATGTCGTAAATAAACACATTTTTTTGCGCTTACATTGCAAACCCTGGCTTAACCCTACGAGATAGATCAAAATAATGTACTACAGTATTGTAAACCTTAAAAAGGTCTACAAAAAAGTACGCGATGGCATATGTCTATCTCTTAGGGATAACCCACAATAACCATTTTTTATCCTATACTTTTTAAGAGAAATAATGGCTCTAAAATTATCAGTGTTTGTCTACTATATTATGCATGTATTATATGCATATAAACCTTCCTCTTGAATCACTCTATCTATTAAAAAAAACAGCATCAAAATCCGTTGCTTATTTTTAAAGTTCTAAGCATACATAGAGACAGACAGACAGCGGGAAGCGACTTTGTTTTATACTATGTAGTGATAGTGAGTGATCAGCATTGCACCCGTGCGAAGCCGGGGCGAGTCGCTAGTTGCGTATAACTTTATTAATCACAATCTGAATAATTTTTAACAACATACTTGCTACACTGGCGGACAAAAAATATTGGGTCATTTATTTATTAGACACTGGGCGGGTACGTGCGCACAGACGTCCATGTCGCCAATTATTTTTTTAAATTATTATTTACTAACAATCAGGCTATGGTGATACTAACACTATATGGATCTTTGCTCTGAAATAAAGAATTGGATTTGATTTGATTTTTCATCAACTTTGTACCTATTTCTCTGTTCTGTTTTTTTTTTTTCTTGTCTGTGTACCTATATGTATATGTGTGTACAAAAATGTTATAGTAAATAAATATAAAATAAGGATATTGCTAATCAGTTGCTTCATATGTTCGAAGTTTTTGTCTGCTCAACAACTTAAATAACGCAATGAATGTTGTTGAAGTGTGAAAATGGAAGGCATTGCCATTATGTGATACGCAATTAACCCAAAGATGTTGCGGCGTAGCTTGGGAGAGGACCTCTATATTCAGCGGGGGTAATTACCAGCGAATTCGCCCTCTTGGTTGACGAAATAATCCCAATGGGAACGTACTATGTACCGGATAAAAAGTGTCCTGTGTGTCGTTAATCCAGTATCTGTGTGCCAATTTTCATCCACATCTGTTCAGCCATTTTTGCGTGATTGAGTAATAAACATGTAGACAAACTTTCTCATTTATAATATTTATTATATAGTAGGTATTTAAAACGGAATTCTAACACAAAAGGTGGGTTTCGCCTGCCGCAATATATTATCGACAACTAGGAGATGGACAAAATGGATTGTCTGACATAGGTACTCTAAGCAGTCAGCTAATTCGCAAATTTTTATTGATTCTGACCGTTTCTTTTTATGTATGTTCGTCAATGTTTTTTTCAATTGTCGGTCCATAATTTTGAAAATTAATTTTCTTTTTGTAGAGGAAGCTTGTACGGTGTTCCCATTTAAGTTTTATTCACTTTGTTTTGGTAGTTTTTGAATTAGCTTCGATAATACGTATACGACAAAATGGATTGCGAAATGAGAAGTATTAGCGCAGTAGGTTCCAATCCAGGGCTGTTATTACTCCTATTCTTACCACACTACGTATAACTGTCGTTTCACACTCAAATACACAGCAATTATAAACGAGAACGATCGAACAGAAGTTACATTATGAGTACAGTCCTTCACAGAAGTGTTTCAGCCCGTTACGTTTAATTAAGTTCCATATTTATTGAGCAGCACCCGGAAAAGTGTATTCAGGAACAAAATTGAAACCGTTTTTTTAAATAAATATCTTTAGTCATAATCATTCTACAGATATATACAGCGTATATAGGAAATGGAGAATACGGTACTGACCATCAAACTGAACCACATTTTCCGTGGAACCAACGTCATAATAGCGATAAAATAATCAGCTCCAATACAAAATTTCACTACCTACTCGATCCAAATATATGGGACAGCTGATTATTTTTGATGTAATTAATTAATTTGTGTATCTAAGATTTAGATTAAGAATATGAATAATTGGAATGATGATGTTCGCTGTGTTTTAATTATTGTTTATGTAATTTCCTTCATGATACTATAAGAAAACATTTTCCTAATTTATAATGTCAGCTTCTTGTGCAACCAAAAGACTGTCCTATATTAACACCCGTAAGTTCTTTGATTTTCCTACAAAATCATGCGAATAAATAACATGAAAAATCGTATTTAGGTATCTACTGAAAGTAGTAGTGAAGTTTTAGTTACTCTGATTAACTGTGAGAAATATGGAGATACAGAAATTTAAAGAGAGGCTCATTCACTAAAAACACGGAGAGAAAATTCTTAGAAAAATTACTGTAAAGTGTAAAGTAAGTGCACTGTAAAGTGTAAAGTGAGTGCAAGTGACTTCTACAGAAAATTTTCTGAGTGAGATTGGGAAAAAATCACTATTTGTTTTTAGCATGGTAATTTTTCCATTACCACTCAAATGAACTCAGATTATGAGACAGTACAGTAATTTTTCTAAGATTTTTCTCTCCGTGTAGAAGCGCAAAAAGTCCCCTTTTACAAATATTCCCGACTCACGTAGAAAGTTCACTAGAATATTATCTTAACCATTAAAAAAAATCAAGCAAATCAAACCAACTTGTAATAACCCGGTCCCAAATACTGCCAACACAACCTTAGCCTACTTAAAACAAAAGAAGTCCAAACAATGCTTGCACCGTAAGCGTTACGTACTCGACGGTACTGGCGCGTACGCATCGCCGTGCACTTCCTACTAGGAACTTGCTCCTAATCCGTTACATGCGCGTGATTGACGCTCGCATCTAGTACAACATTTATAATCATTCTGTTAATGATAACTGGAGTAATGAGTGACTGAAATGAGAGTTGATGATGGATTATGAAAGACGAAGAGAAGTAGTCGAGTTTATGTATATATAAATAAGATGAACGATTGAAATACTGAGGGGCCCCGTGGCTAAATAATAACGCTCGCACAGGTCGATCGATCAGGTTAAGCTACGCTCGCCGCGGTTGGTCTGTGGATGGGTGACCATCTTTACATACCGAGACCTCTCCATGCCTCGGAACGCACGTTAAGCCGTTGGTTCCGGCTGTCCACATACACACATGAGAAATCAGGTGTTCAAAGTAAGCCTTTTTTAATTCCATGTTTTCCCTTTTTCTGAGACGCAGGCTGTCAAACAGCTTTAAATAATCATTCTCTGAACAAGACTAAGGTACAATAAGAGTATTTGAAATAGCTTTTAAATAATATAAATAGATTTTTAATTTCTAAGTTTTTGTATCTATAGTAACCAATCAATGGACTCTGTCTGAAATATAAGATTTTTTTTATAAATACCTAATGGGGCAAAAAATATTGAATAAAAGTAAAGGAAACTGAAGGACCAAGCAAGCAAAATGCTCCTTTTAATTTAAGAGCGTTAACGCCAAATCCGCGGCACCAAGTTTAGGTAATTGCAGTGCTCTTTGCACTCACACAGATGCGCGCGTGTCTGTGTGCGTAGAGTTGGTGTGCTCTCTGTCATTATAGTCAAACTAACCCATGTTGATCCGTTATGTATAATGATACTTATTTAACCGTTAGTTGATTTTTATTTACTATTCTTATTTTTATTACAACCTTGTGAAATAAATAGGCAGTTTTGGATACTTTATAAAGTATATATATACTAATCAGGGGTGAAAAGTTAGAAATGTAGTACAAATGTAAAGTCCTACAACGATTAATATTATATTAGGTCATCCCACTTCCAGTGTCATATTTTTTTATTATTATTATTTTACAAAAACTGACTACTATATTATATAACCTTGTGACACTAATCAATAATCTCCACCACTATTAATCACTCGCTCCCAGACTGCTGGCAAATCTTGAACACCATTTAAAGTACCACTTTCATTTAATTCATCAATAATGCTCTTTAGTTTAATATCTAACTCCTTTTTGCTATTGTATCGAGTACCCGACAATTTCCTCTTCACATGGCCAAAACAATTTAAATCACAAGGATTCATATCCGGGGAATATGGCGGCTGAATAATTTCAATCCATCCTTTTCTTCAATTAAATTCTGAACTATTTTTGATTTGTGCGGTCTGGCGTTATCATGTAAAATTATAGGACTCGTTATATGATGTTCGTCTGCCCAAATAGGAATATTTTCTTCTAAAAATGACTTATATCGCTCTCCAGTCATAGTTGTATTTTCATCATAAGTTCTCCAAAAAGCAATGCCTCTGACATCCATAGGTACTATTAGTAGTATTTTTCGTTCATGTAGCTCTGCACGTGGTAAATGTTCAGCTGAAGTGCCCAGTTCCACCCAACATCGTGACTGATGTCTTTGACGAGGAGTATAAAATTCGACCCAAGTTTCATCAAGGCATATGAATCTATTAAGTATATTTTTCTTACGGCGATACCACGATAAATGGCTACGCGCAGTTTCATAACGAAACTCCTTCTGATCCGTGTTCAGAGTGTGGGGCACCCACACTGCACTTTTATTGACCAGACATAAATCCTTCGTGAGTACTCTATGTATAGTGCAATGAAGCCGTTTCTAATGCTTGCGAGTTTTCCTGAATTTTCAGTGTTATTTCACTGAGTTTTTCTTTTTGTTGAGTCTGAAAATAACATGTAGGTATAACATAGTGACACAAACCGTAAGCATCGTGTCCGGCGGTCGATTGTCTGCTTGAGACACACCAATGTTTTATTTGTCCTAAAATATGTATATAACGACCAAGTAATTCTTACAAGATTCCCTGCGTCAGGATCTTGAGATGAAGCCGTTTCTAATGCTTGCGAGTTTTCCTGAATTTTCAGTGTTATTTCACTGAGTTTTTCTTTTTGTTGAGTCTGAAAATAACATGTTGGTCGGTTTGTGTCGGTTAGTGACACAAACCGTAAGCATCGTGTCCGGCGGCCGATTGTCGGCTTGAGACACAACAATGTTTTATTTTGTGCTAAAATATGTTTACAAATGTCCAAGTCATTCTTACAAGATTTCCTGCGTCAGGATCTTGAGTTGGAACCGTTTCTGACGCCTGCAAGTTTTCCTGAATTTCCAGTGTTTTTTCAGTGACTTTTTCTTTTTGTTGAGTCTGAAAATAATATGCAGAGTATAATATGAAGTGACACAAACCATAAGAAGCACCACGACAGGCGATCGATTGTCGGCTTGAGATAAATAAATAACGCAGAAATGTCTTATTTAGTTTTGGTTTAATAGGTGCTAATTCAAAATAAAGGAAACACGTGTCTGTTTAGATATAAAATCTCAAAAATTGCCATAAAATATAAAGAAGTAAAAAAAAAAAACTTACAACAGTATTTTGAAATATTTGAACTTCTCTTTTCTGCCTATAACAACGAATCGGATATTAATTTTATCTTATTACTACTGTGTTTCATAAAAATACCCAGACAAAAAGTAATTTAAAAAAATTATACATATTGACTTCAGAAAGTAGTAAGTATAATATTGTTTCTTATGGTTTACTAATTACACCTAATATAGATATTTTTTTTTATAAGTAGAGAACCCACCTCGTTTCAGTGGTATATTCTCAACTATCCAAAACTGACAACCCCAGAATGGTCAATTCAGTTTATGAGATTATAAGACAGAATAAACGCAAATTATTACGAATTCTATCCCCGTGTAAGAAAAATTTGAATTGGCTATAACCTGTTACATAGTTAAAAAGTGGCTCCTCGGTAACTTACCTTTTAGCTTCATTAGCCTTGGCTAAATTTTCATATTTTTTTCTTTTTATTCCCGTATAGCGCCTTTTGTTAGCCATATCTAAAAAAAAGTAAAATCGAAACATACATAAAGAAGTCTAATTTAATCTTCTTAAGTTAATTGAATACCATTACATTAAAATATGTACTCACCAAAGTTCTGTAATATAATAAAAATATATTATAATAAAAAGTATCAATATGTCCCAGTCGCGCTAAAAACTCGCGAAAGTACGATAATATTTTACGCGACACGCAGCGATGGGAGCGACACACGTCCTGTCTCTGAAAGGCCTCAGCCGGCAATGAGCGGTGGCGTGAATCCGCGCCGATTATATAGCAATACTAAATAATTCATAGTAAAATAAACATATAAGTTATTAAAAAAATATTTGAACCATGTTTTAGAACATAAATGTCTTAATTTACTAGGTCTAAAAGATAATATAAATATTTCAGATTTCATCCTAAACTAACACGTTTAATATCTCGAAAAGTGGCTACAATTGACACTTTTGAATATACTTTTCTTGAATGAAAACTTACAGTAATCGTGTTTTTTTTTCAGCCATGCACTAAAAAATGTTCTTATTTTTTATAAAGTAATGTTGTAATAAGTTTGTCATATATGGTTTTACTAATATCTAGCATCTACTTAGACCGTCGATCGCTAGTTTTAAAAAAGGCTTGCATAAAAACGGTTCTGATGAGAAAACTAAACAAAAAATTGAAAATGTTTTTCAGCCATGCACTAGATTATAAAATTCCCAATAATATGACGTCAATATCTCATCTATAAATTAAACACATTATGGTTTTATTGTCCGTCGGAAATCATCAATGTTGACTCCAGCATGGCTCTAACGCATGAACCCTCTTAACCTGCATCCTTTTAAACATTTATTAGCCATTCAAATCCCAAGGCAGATGGCCGAACGAAGCCTACTTTCAATTCCGATGACCTTAGGTTCGAAGCTTTTAGTTTCAATACTTAAGTCTATGTACAAATGTTATGTGACATTTTCTTATGTACTTGCTTGTACAATTTAATATTTGTAGCGTCCGGAATGGCGCCGATTCTGTTGTTTACAAACTAAACTAAATTTAAGTTGGTGCATCTTTTTCTTTCTATTTCATGAAGAAAAGGACGGAAGATAAAATTTAGTTTAGTCATGTCAAATTAATCAGCGCCGGACGTAAATTGACGTAATTTTAGTGGACAAGTTTTTAATCACGTCTAAACTTATATGGAGTAGCGTCAGACGCTGATTAATTTGACAGGACTTAAATAAAATTTATCTTCTGTCTTTTTCTTAATGATATAGAAAGAAAAAGATGCACTGAACTTAAAGGATAATGACTAAATCACTATTGGAAGTGGTGCTTTTGGTTTTATACCGCGGTCATCGTTGAAACATTAGTAGGTTTAACCCTTTGCAACCGGGAGTAAAAATTTCGCATAGACCAGTAAAAACGTATTAATCCTTTGGAAAGTGTTCAGAGGTCCTGGGAGGAATACTGGAGAAAATATCATGCAACCTGGTCTTCAGCAGTCAGATCCTCACATACGTGAGGTTCATGAATAATTTGCTAGTCGCTCGATCGTGCTCAGAATTTTATAAAGTCGAAACTCACGATCACTTCAACTCGGTTGGAAAGGGATACGATAAGCCTATCACAAAAATGAATTGATAAACGATTTTTCTACAAATGCAGTTCGAGATGATATAATTGAACTTGAATTTTTATGTAAGAAATAATGAACTCATCTAGATGAACAGAAAAAAAAGATAAGCGACGATCCATATTATTGTGTGTTATTCCTCTCCATCCACGGTAGTCTGGAAGAGATCGCTTTAAGCAATAAGACCGCCCATTATGACACTTGTAATGAAGCTTAATTTGTATTATTTTTTTCTCGGTTCAGACTGATGCTAGGTTATGGAACCCATATTAACTTTGTTCGTCATATTATTCTCCATCTAATTAATAACGTTTGATTGATGGCAGCGAAAAAAATGCACCATTTTTGGTAATTTGATTTTTTTAATTTAATTTTTTTTTAATTTAATTTTAATAATTTTTAATTTTTTTTAAATAATTTTAAATTAAATTAGTTTAGTTTATGAATTTATGAATAAGGGAATCGACACCAATGAACAACTTACAAGCGTTTACTTATCTTAAAAGCAAGCATATTTTGTTGCAACTACAAGAATTTTGGTAACACCACGCCTGTAATCTCCGAAGGGTTAGGCAAAAGTGTTTCTATAGACAATGATAAAATCTAGACATCCTAACATATAACATTCATAAAGAGTCAAAGTTCCCCACTTTGACTTTTTATGTATGAAACACATTAAACTAAAAGTGACAGGCGCCAAATCTAGGTAGAAACGTATTGCATAACACAATCACGAAATAATTTATTAGCATACGCATTACTTATAATGTTTAAAAACTAAATTTTATGACCGCCAAGCCTCTATCAAATCACTGATGATTCAAGAAGAAATTACGTTTTTTTTTTCTTTTTTTGTTTTTAAGTATTTTTCTAATCGTAAATCCATGTTGATGTAATGAATAATCCCAGACTTTCTCAAGCTTTCGTCTAGACTGTAATAATTCAGTTTTATCTAAGTTTAGATTGAAAATTTGCATGGATCTCAGAGCTAAATGATTGTTTTATTGTTTTCATATTCAGTGATAACTTCATTTATATTCAAAGGCGTTTTACAGGCGCAGCAGATAAATAATATTATTTAATTTAACAAGAATTCGGTTTCTAATTATTTCCGAAATTTCGTTACCAACGAAGTAAAAGAACAACATCCTATTCATAAAACTACCTGGGTAGTCGTTACCATGTTTTATTTACTGTCTGAATTTTACAACGCATAAAGAAACTAGAATTTCGCAAATATAAATAATTTGTTTGTTTGTACCATAACATTCAACATTGCCCTCGCTACTCCAAATAAGCAACATAACTTAAAACATGTCATCATTCTACACAGTTATTACAAGTCATTTGGACCTTACGCCTATCATCAGACGCAATTTGACTACATCTGATGGTATTTCTATGGATTTTTCTCTCCATTTCCTAGCATTACGCGCGCATTACACGTAATCTGTAACTGGTACACCGACGGGGAGATCCGACGGAAAGTATTAATTTCCGACGGTATAGAAAGCTAAGCTAAGACTGATCGAACACTGGAATAAAGATTATCTAAGATAACATCGCGAACGGATAAACAAACGCGTCTTATTTATAACAGGAACCGCGGTTATCTAGCAATTCGATATTTGAACGTTAAAAATCAGGAGGCCAATTCCCGTAATTAAAAACGTTCAAAATCTAAGCGCAGTCTCATTTGAGCGACAATCAGTGTTAAAAATGTAGGGAAATTAGAGGTATTTTTGACAGATTGAGTATTAGATCAGACTGTGAACGTTCTTAAAATTTCGAGAATGGTTCCTCTGACTCTGAACGTTCTTAACATTACAAGAATTGCCCCTCAGATGAAAGTAACAAAATCGAAACGATAGTGAAATTACTGGCCACAAAAAGAGCTCTATAATGTTCTATTGTAAGCCAAAAAGGTTGAAATAAAATCTTGTTAGCGCGACCTTAGACCTTCACTTTCCCTGTCGCTAACAAAAAATAATAATAAAACTTCTGCGTCGTCATTGTGAACTTGAAACAAAAATAAAGAAAGGCTGAATGCGATGAATCCTTCCCCGTACTCCTGTCAAAATTCTGACAGTGACAATTAAATAACAACAAGACCAAAGTTGGCGCGCTACTGTCATTGTTGGAAAGAGAAATTGCAAAGAAGTCTGGTTATAACAAGACAACAATGGTAGCTTTGGTCATTACAAGAAGCAGCCAGTTTTGACAACTGTTTTAATGTGCTTAACCTAAAACTGAAGTGTCATTTAACTTGTAACATTCTTGAGCAACGAGCTAGCTGCTAAAATTTACAAGCTTATAAGATGAGTATGTAAGAGTAAGTAGTTGACCTAACTACTTACGGTTATTTTGTTCTCGGATCGGACAAGAGCGTGCTGAGGGACTTAGTAATTGAGGACGCAGTACAGTGGGGAAAGAAAACCATACGTATAGACAGTAAGCAGACGATCCTTAAAGTACTTACCTAGCTAAGACAACACGTTAATAAGTGTATAACTTTTAAAACAGTGGGTAATCAGGTATAGCGGCTGACTATGAATTCATTAGCATTTTTCCAGGGAGTGAGAGTACACACGGCAAAAAATCAAGCTATATTTTTTTCAATTTTAGCAGACCTAGTATTGTATAGGCTTTTCGTACAAAAACAAATCAGCTTATACTAGAAATGTATAGTTTGACATGTCGTCGTACGTACAGACGCCAGCACATCAAGCTACTACAATCTGTCAGATTTCTTTAATAGATTTTCAACTTTATCACTAAAACATAATGTTCAAAGTTGATTGGGAAAATCTGACAGTTTCGGGTAGCTTGATGTGCTGGCGTCTGTACATAAACATGAATAACTTTTACTTTCTTTTAACTTCTTTTTTTGGTATTTTTTAAAAACACCAACAAAATATATATATAACCGCACCACCTCTGCTGGAAATATTGTAACTTGAGTTTGATTCTTTAAAATGACGGGAAGTGGAATCCATCCAACCTACACTTCAACAGAGATCAGACGTTGACAGTGAGAAGAGGGCACTGTTGGTAAACAATTGTGCTATTGTTGTATGAAATGTATTGAAAAAACATGATGGTGGCGTTAGTTCCGATTTTGACCACGCGTCAAAAGATCCTTGCACCCGTTATCAAATTAATCAGCCCACAGAGAGTGTGAAATCTGCCATTCTAATGGTGATGTATAAGATATGGGTATGCAAACATAAATGCATCAATCAACTCAGCCTATCGCAGTCCACTGCTGGACATAGGCCTCTCCTAGACTGCGCCACAACACCCTGTCTTCCGCTTCCATATTGAACGCGATTTTATTTACATCACAAATCATGGCAGCCGTTCCCCTCAGCTGGGTATTACAGCTTCCACGGCAAGTTGAGCAAGTGATGTATAATATTTTCTCATTTCCGCAGTTCTATCGTATTTGATATGCAAGAGAATGTTATTGGATAGCAAACAAGCTGTCCACCTGAAGGCAAGTGATTACCGCCAGCTATGGACATCTGGCGATCAATTCTGTAAAGTCACACCGTGAAAACTCAGGTGAAGTGAGCTTGAAGTGAGCTGTCATTTCACTTGCAGCTAGGGATTGACACTATTGACAATTCACTTCACCTAAGTTTTCACGGTAAGATTTTTAAGAATTAATCAGCTGCTGTACAAAAGGCAACACAGATGCTTGGCCATGCCAGAGACTAAGATGAAATGGCTCATCTGCTTGTAAATACACTAACGCCCTTGCCCTTCAAACCGGAAAAATATACAACAATACTTCTTGGAGGCCACAAAGGTGTAGGCATTACGAGGTTTGCTCATGTTCTGTCTCATGTCTTTGGTCTTGGTATGACCTGCTCCACGTGAGCAGATCACAATGAGATCACATGACATCTCAAGCAATTGACAACATTGTCAAAAACTTTTATGTGTTGAATATGAGCTTTTGGCTACTCTGCGATTAATGTATGTTGACCATTAAATTGTGACCTGCCATGACATCTCAAGCAATGGACAACATTGTCAAACCTTTATGTGTTGAATATGAGGCTTTTGGCTACTCTGTATTAGTGTGTGAATTTTATGTCCTTCTTTGTAATATGCGTCTTGTCTGTCCTTTCTCTTCTCTTTTTTCATGTTGTGGTGAAAACGGTTGATAGCTGAATACCCAGGGTACGATAAAGGCTTTTTGATGTATCCTAGAACATGCTGCTACACGCGATGTTTTAGTACACCCAGTTTGAAAGTAACGGTGTTACGTGCGAATATGTAGATAGCGACTCAGGCACTTTAAGCTGAGGCACCTTCACCACACATGCTACCACAAAATTAATAGTTTGTGCTAAGTCATAGCGATTTTTTAATGTTGAATGAAGTGCATGACAAAATAAAATAACACCGTTTATTTTCTGTGCGGTTAGTCTTATAAAAAGCCACTTGGTGCAGTATTTTTCAACAGACGATTACTACACATGCAATTTATAAAATTCCAACAACTCTTAAAATGAGATGAACGGTAGCTGTAAATAGCATTTTGACACTAATTATAGCTACGCTTAATCAATTACGGACTGCAAGGCAGTCTTACAAAAAACTAGAACGGTAAGAATTTATTTACTTTGCAAGATAAAAACGCTTTAATTTGCTACTTAGAAGCATGTGGTGACCGTGTTTAGAAGCCAGCATTACGAGGTATTCAGCAGGACCTCTTTTGGAATAAAGTCATTTGCAACGTCATGTAGGATTGTGTTCCTCATTTAGCTGCAGGGATAATCAACGTGGGGTCTACTATGTTCGTATGTATGGTGTAATAGGATTTCGTATTGATATTTTATATGAAATCCTCACGCGTTATATCAAGTACCTACAAAACAAACTTAGCTGTGTTTTCCAATGACCAGTGACAAAGCCAAAACTGACAATGAAGCATTTACGAGTACTCAAGTTCTTCTACCTTAACAGGCAGGTGTGCTGATGAGGAGTTGATTGAACCGCTTCTTCCCAGCTCTAAGCAGTGATGAAAGCGGGCGTTGTGGGGAGCTATGTTATGTTATTTTAACGTCCAAAAAGTGCTGATTCTCAGCCTAGTTTAAATAAATGACTTTTGACTTTCCAAAAGGCGTGCTAAAAGAAAAAGAAAAAGTTCTGTAGTAGACTGTACTGATAAGGCCAGCGGATTTTCGAGAAATTTTCACTATAATTTGAATGCGACATTTATTTTCTGATTTCGCTAGGAAGTCAACTGGCGTCAACAGTAAAAAAATACTTAAGCAAACTCAAAAATTTAATCAGAACCTCTTTCCTATAAAAGCTGTGCAGACAATAGCCCTAGACCGGTACCCATCATACCAAAATTAAAACTGAATCACACCGTACTTTCCATTTCTTGGTACGTTATTTCGGTAATAAATTAACGGCACATACCAAGAGCGGTATGGTCTTAGACGATTTGCATCAATTAGGTCATCGCGTGTGTTCATTGCAATGATCAACACAGTTATATCGATCAACCGCTAGAATATGACGTTATATACCTGTTATGATTTGAAATCATTCTTTAATTTCTGAGGTTTTTTGGTGTCTTGCAAAGTAGATTTTGGTGGTGGCGAAGTCTGATCTCGCTGGTCATTAACGATTACTTCGCTAATCCTTAACAGGGTTATAAACTCAAAGTATTTATTTAAATCAAACCATTTTTATGCCGGTATTTTTGAATGGTTAAAGTTTTGTTGATTTAATAAGAAAATTGAAGTCCGTTCCAAAACGTAGTTTTCTAATAAGAAGGACGGACAATTCTCCAAAACTCCATGTTAAAAAGGCTATCTGCCAACGAGCCTTTTCCCAACTAAGTTGAGGTCGGCTTCCAGTCTAACCATATGCAGCTGAATACCCGTATTTTACATGGAGGACTGCCTATCTGACCGTCACAACCAAGTCACTGGGTAATATGGTAACCCTTAATAAGACTAGTTGTCAGACTTTCGGGCTACCTGTAACGACTGTCAAAGATCTACAAATGCCAGCCGGAACACAACGGTTTAACGTGCTTTCCGAGGCACGGAGGGGTCTCGATATGAAATGGATGGTCACCCATCCACGGATCACCCTCTGCAAGTCTAACTTAACCTTCGAGCGATCCGCGCGGCTGTTATTATTTAGCCACGAGCCCCTATCTAAATAGGTTATCTGCGTAAAATATCAAAAATGCATGCATTAAAAATTGCTTAGTTATTGTTTATGGTCTATGGGACCATAAATCTGTTGTAGCTTTATCAATCCTTGTTGCTAAATTCTCGTAAAACTAAGCAGAAGTATCAATCAGTAATGCGTTGAGTTATTACGATTTTATCTGTCATAAAATTCAGTTCTACACTTAGACCACCATTTCACTAATATCGTAACGAAGCAGGTTTACTTCTAAGTACAGTGATTGAGAAGTAAACCTGCCTCGTTATAAATATAATAGCTTTTCGTAATAAAATTAAACACCGTGTTATTACAAAATGAGATCTTACTTTAGCCCGAGCTGAAACCTTCGAACTATAGATAGGCAAAATGTTAGGATTCAACTCGCAACCTCCTGACTTTGATTATATTTATTATGTGAACTAAAACTTGTTCCCACAAAAGTAACTTAGTATCATTAAAACAGGGCTTCGTCTTGCTGTGCCCTACAGGGTCCATCATGATCTAAATTATATGTATACCACCTAAGTACACATTATGGTAAAGCAATAAAGATATTGAGTAGTTTTTGCATTTCGAACTGTATTACGACTATACTCGGTTCCAACGGTCTCTATAAACCAAACGTAGCGTTTGCTTACCAATGATAACATTTTTTGTAACCAAACCGACTATATCAATAGGTTCGTAAGCTTTTTTTTTTTTTTTTTTTTTTTTTTTTTTGGTATCGGGTTGGAAAATCAGACTCTTACTGACTAAAAACCAACCCGTGTTCCTCATGTACCCGTGTGTCGGAGGGGCGGGTATCGCCGAAGCATTCGTCGCTACCCCCCGACGGGTATTGGCCCGCCAGAACGTCAGGCGGGCCCCGTCACCCCGGCCGCAGGACTCCACTATGAGGCGCGCGCGGAACACGACGCCGCCGCCTCGAGGCCTGTTGCTGGTCGGACGACAAGACGCCCCAAGTCTGCCGTCCGCAGGCCGCGCCCTACGGTGGCCGGAAGTCGGCCACCCTACGACGCCCAGTGCGATAGGTTCGTAAGCTCATTTTACCTGTGATAACTAGATCCATATGGGAAGGTCTACTATGCAAAGGTCGTTGGTTTATCATTAGTAAAGAACCAATATTGGCAGCTTTTTATAGAGAATTGCCGGTCGATTCTGTAAAAATCTCACCGTGAAATCATAAGTGAGCAGTGTCAATAGTGTTAATCTCTAATGACAGGTCACTTCCCGCTCACTTCACCTAAGTTCTCACGGTGAGATTTTTACAGAATAGCACTGCTGTTGTACTTTAGTCCAACTGTTCTGTAGAGTACCTACTACGCACCTGATCTTTCTGAAGAACATAATATGTCCTTCTAGGGCGTTTCCACTCACATGTATCTTCTGTTAGTCGCCTTTCATTCGTCCTCTCAACATGACCAATCCATCTAAGCAACTACCTTTCAATCTTTGCCACTAAGTCTTGTACAGACACCAGCACATCAAGCTACTACAATCTGTCAAATTTCTTTAATATACATATTTTCAACTTTATCGCTAAAGCATAAGTTTCAAAGTTCGTTTGACGAAAATACAGTTTCGGGTAGCTTGATATACTGGCGTCTGTACGTCTTCTTTTAAGACCGACACAGTCGTTAGTAAAGTACCAAAGAGAACCAATAAATGACTTTCTAGATTACACCCGACTTTCTCAGTAACTAGTCATAACTGACCTTGCTTAGAAACAATGTATTAATTCGTAAACTGCTCACGCACGTAACTACGCTGAAGCTCAACGAGATTTATTGATAGTTTGAAAGCTATTGAAGGTAGCGTTTTGTCGATGAATCGACGCTATTACAGACAACACTATTGTGTATGGTATTCTTCTTTGGGTCATTAAAATGAATGAGATAGAGCCATACGAAATTAATGAATGAAATAAAGATTACGTACGGTCGAGTGAAATGTAAAATTATTGTAGACTAGCTGACCCGTGAGACGTTGTCCTGTCAAAATTTCAATTTCGACTTTTCGGCTATTGAGGTTCTCATAACAAAAAAAAAAAATAGCTAGTCATTTTCGAGTTGTTCCGAGACTAATGCACTGCAATTGATTTTTGTACAGACGCCAGCACATCAAGCTACTACAATCTGTCAGATTTCTTTAATAGATTTTCAACTTTATCGCTAAAGCATAAGGTTCAAAGTTGTTTGGGAAAATCGGTCAGTTTCGGGTAGCTTGATGTGCTGGCGTCTGTACATCTAGATAATACAAGGTCAAATAAAATTAGCTAGCGAAACGCTTCAGACGTGGTGAGTATCTAAACATGTACAGACGCCAGCACATCAAGCGACTACAATCTGCCAAATTTCTTTAATATATTTTCAACTCTATCGCCAAAGCATAAGGTTCAAAGTTGATTGGGAAAAATTGACAGTTTCGGGTAGCTTGATGTGCTGGCGTCTGTACATGATAAATAAATGAAAAAATATATTTGATGATTATTTTGGCGGTCAACAACCGGATGGTGTGCTGTTACTTGAAATATGAGCTTAGAAAATGATTTTTTTTATATCATAACCATCACGTCTGTGGAGTTTTGCTAGCTAACGCAACCTGTTACCATGGATTCAGTACACGATTCTGAGCTCCCAGCGTAGTAATTATTCGTCGGTTACTAAAAAATAAATTAGCTGTTCCGTACATTTTTACCGCATAGGTAGGTATTGCATTAGACTATGAAACAGCAGTTTTTTTTTTTAAATAACAGACGAAGAATTTCTACGCTTGAGGGGTCTTGAATCATGTTCCTGCCACCCTGTATTATGATTGTAAAGTAAATAGAGATAATAAACTAAACTTTTTGTTTTCAAATATTTTTTTCGGCAAGCGTAGTGTGGGACGCCCCCCAGCTAGATGGACGGGCGACCTAAAGAAGGTGGCTGGGGTAGACTGGATGCGGAAGGCGGAGGACAGGATGTTATGGCGCAGTCCGGGAGAGGCCTATGTCCAGCAGTGGACTGCGATATGCTGAGTTGACTGATTGAAACTTTTTAGCACCTTCACTAAAGGTCATGTAAACTATAGGCAATATTATTTCCTATAATATATTTATATTTCCTATATTTTTTTTTTACGTGTCTGCTATTAATGGGTGTTATTAACCTGAAATAAATGAATTTATTATTATTATTATTATAACCTAAAAAAATCCATGTCCAAAATCCTCCTACACATTAGAACAATCTAAACTTATCGCTTGACCTACAGTGATGCAAAACTTACAAGTCACTCTGAAAGTGGGGTAAGAAACAAAAAGTATTCACTGTCACTGCTTTTACTGTCAGTGGCCATAATGAGTATGGAATTTCACATCGATATTTAATTATTTATGTCAAACCTATTGAAGATACAGATTAATGAAACGTATCACGAAATGTAACAACAACTAAGCGAATTTTTTTTCAGCATTAGTGAGAACGAGCCAGCCCTCTGGTCACGTGAAGTCTCGACCAGCATGTCGATTCTATAAAAAGCTCACCGTGAAAACTTGCGTAGAGTGAGCTGTCAGTGTCATTCAAATGAGTTCATTCACGTCACTGATGCCAGGGATTGACTAAGCAAACATTTACAATCATAATCAAGATTTTAATAATATTTTTTATGCTAATTCTATTTATCATTTTATATGATTTCAAAACTAGTATTTTAGCTGTTAAAACATTACTATTTTGTGGGGGTTTAAAATAAAATAGCAAAACAGAAAAGTTTCTGTTTTGCTATTTTATTTTAAATACTATTCTGACTATTGACTAAGTAGTCAATAGTCAGAATATCAATTTTGATTTTTTCTTTTTTTTTCCTAGACAAGTCCTTACCAAAGGGCTAGTCTTTTTGAACAACATCTTTTGCAACATAGTACACGACACCAATCAGTAAAATTATTTAACAGGTTGGCTTTAGATCTGAAAAGCACGGTCCACACTAGTTCTTTTAAAGCTACACTAAAAGATTTCCTATTTGAACAAATGTCTACATCCATTGAAGCATTGATGCATCAATGCATTGAAGAATTGTAGTTCCTATCTGATTGTTGTAGTATCTAGTAGTGTTATTATTATGATATTTATTTAATTTTGTAAAAATCAGTGTTGTTTGTGTGTAATTTAATTTATTTTATGTAAATTCAGATACAAATTACTGTTAGTGAATAAATTAATGTAAACTATACATTAACAGCATTTATTTACAGTCTTCATAAAAAGTTAATTAAGGCCATAATATCTTAGTGCTTGTCACAACCTGCAACATACTCATAAGTGTTGTGGTGGCCATTAAAATAAGACAATTGCGCACATCAGTTAAATAAGACAGATTGTATGAAAGTGGACCTAGATTTGAAACTAGGTCGTGAATCGCAGGCAAACGTTACTGGTCTAAAGATGTGCGTAAGTCTAACAAACTCGCTAGTGTTAAAATAACAATATCAGGTTTTATTTAACACAAACCGTGTGCCCGATAGGTTTTCCCTTAGGCAACTTCTCAGGAGCCCAATATGAAAGGCGTTTTAGGAAACTAACCCCGTTTCCTAAAAAAACCCTTTCCTCTTTGGCCCCTTTCATCATCATCAATCACAGCCCTTCACCCACTGCTTGGTTAAATCCTCTCTTTTTTGTGCCAATCCACGCGCTCCTTTGCCAGCCCCATCCAGGTTTTGCCCGCACTGGCAACAATATCGCCTGACCCTTTTAGGGGACGAATTGTCAAAAATCTCACTTTCGTTACAAAAATAATTCTTCTGCTTCTAGAGCCAGCGGTTTAGGCTGGACGTTCTGTCAGCGTACTGAAATGTCACTGACAAACAACGCACAGCCTAAACCAAAAAACTAATAAATAAAAAAAATATTAAGTAGACCTGCAGGGTAATTGCGTATCACACTATCAGTAGCAATGGGTTTCATTTTGACAGTTCAACAACATTCATTCCGTTATTTACGTTGTTGAGCAGACACATTTTTCGAACATAAATGGATCAATGGATTAGCAATATGCTTCAAAATGATTCAAATTGAGATTAATAGTGTGTTACACAATTAGGGTGCAGCTGTTCCCCAGCCTAATATTTTTCGGACTTGATTCACTATTCTCGTCTCAGCATATTATAACTAACATAATTGAGGAGCGTCGGAACGAAAACCGATATATCGAATTTACCATATTTTTCACAAATTAAAAAAAAGCTTGTAAGTTTTTTAATGTTACAAAAGTGGAAAATTATAGCATGTCAATTTGCAGTTAAAGTGACATCGATTGATGTGTGAAACTTGACGGAGGGTAGGTACTTAATTTAGGGAGATACTTGGCGGACAAGTATGGATATATCGGTTTTTGACGCGATCATTTGGATATATCGGTTTTTGACGAAACCAAAATGGATATGTCGGTATTGAACTGAATTGAATTTGAACCGACCATTGTTGAATTGTGTAAAACTTAATAAGAATTATCGGTTTTTAATCCAACAACAAGAACATGTTGAATTTAAAAATGTATTTGTCGGGTTTGATTTGACCACAGTATTTTGATATTTTTTTTTAAGATGGATGTGACTGTTTTTTAATTGATTTCTTTCCTGAAGGGTGTATAATTAAACATTTTGTAACAGAAAAAAAAAAATAATGTCTTAATTAAGACATATCGGTTTTTGTTCCGACGCTCCTCAATTATAACCCGCCCCTGCTTCGTGCGAGTGCAATGGTGACATGCTAAAACGTCGAGATTTCTGTGTTGAATCATGGTTAAATATTGAATGTATAGTAAATACATGTTACCTAACCTTCTCCCGCATCAAAATTCATTGCGTAGCTTAAAAAATCTACGCGGTTAGATATATACAGACACGAAAAGCAACTTTGTTTCAATTATGAATAGATATCACATTTCTTAGTAAAATATCTCTCTTTAGTCGTTCACTCTTGACAGAGTGGTCGTGGTTGATGACTCTGCATTTTCTGTGGCCAAAGCAGCCCTCGCGATGCTCCTCCACTTATTCCGGTCTTCAGCGTCTCGGAAATTCTGAACTATGGAGGTTTGTGTTGACGCTTTGATAAGGTCTGTCCAGCGCGTAGGTGACCGACCGCGTCGTGACCGCTTGCCCTCCACTTGTCCCTGGACAACGAGTCGTTCCATGGAGTGTTCGTTACGAACCACGTGGCCGAAATATTTGATAATAGTAAAATATGGGTATACCAAAATCTGGCCACGAATATTATCTCTGCGCCAAAAAGTAAACCACGTAAATCGAGAAACTGGTTCTCGAGTTATAAGGCAGGGAAGCATAATCAAATGGAATGCCCAGCTCTCGATGTTGAAATAATTAAATACTAATAAGAGCAAATGAATTACATAAATGCATATTACCAAAATCGATTTAACGTTTCGAAAAATTGTATCAGAATAAGATTACCGAAAGGTCGATGCAGTTTCATTCGTGTGATAAGCGAACGATCTGTACGGTGACGTCATTAGACCAACTGCAATCCTTGCTATCTAACACATCTACACAACATGATTGAAACAAGTGCTAAAGGTTGAAGCAACGGTGGCCTAGTGGTAACTGCCGCGACTTACGAGTTGATAGTAGTCAGTTCGAACCCAGACAGGAGCTTTACATAATCAGCCTATAATATTCCCACTGTTGGGACACAGGCCTCCTCTCTGTGAGAGGGAGTGGGCAGTACTCCACCACGCGGGCCCAGTGTGGGTTGGTAGATGTCACATGTTTTCGATTTTTTTGATCTAGGACATGCCGGTTTTCTCACGATGTTTTCCTTTACCGTTTTGAGAGCAGTGGTGATGAAATTATTTAGACAAAGTAAAGCGCCTGCCTGGGTTCGAACCCACGACCTACAACTCGTAAGTCGCGGCCGTTACCACTGAGCCACCAGTGCTCTCTGTACAGGAGCTTTACTTTGTGTAAATTATTTTTCACCATTTTTTTTTTATAAAAAACGTTGCCCCACACTAGGAATTTCTCCTGTATTGTGGGTGCGTTTACAAACATTTAAACTCACATACACAAACAGCCAGACCCGGAACAACTACTTTTAGGTCATAAAAATATTTGTTCCATGCGGGAACCGAACCCGCGACAAGCAGCGCAGCAGTCAATCCAATCGCTTCATCACTGCGCCAACCGTGCCGTCAAAACGGTGCCATTGCTCTCAAAACGGTGAAGGAAAACATCGTGAGGAAATTGGCACGTCCTAACACCAAAAATTCGAAGACATGTGACATCCTCAACCTACACTGGGCCCGCGTGGTAGATTACAGCCCACTCCCTCTCAGCAAGAGGAGGCCTGTGTCCCAGCAGTGGGTGATTATGTTATTAGGTTTTTCCATCAGGAAATTCTCTCAGTAGCAGCCCGGAGTCTGGATTCGTGTCCGGTTGATGGTAATAGGCTCACCCCCTATAACCCCCCCCCCCTATTACCGCCCCCCCCCCCCCCCCCTATAGTGCTTACAAATAGCTGCTGAACTGGGTTTACAGGCGTGATGTTATGTTACGATTTGAACAGTTCTCTTCAAGTTCATAAAGAAAATTAACCCCTTACTAATAAATGTATTATATCAGATGAATATTTACACACAGATTTCTCTTTCAGTCGTCAGTAATTTGACTTTCGAAAGAAGAAGACAAAGGACTTTACAGTCGCTATACAACGTTTATTACTAAGGGGGTAAACGTTTAGGCCAATATCACTTTTCCAAGATGTTTTTTCTTCTCTTGCGGACGAACTATCTGAGAATAGGTTAAACTGTGGAAAATTAAAAATTGGCCATTCAGCAAGGTTTGATCTTGAGCTGGCCTAGCGTAGTACAGTTTCAATAAAATACGAGGCCAACTTCTACTATTTTCGATACCATTGAATGCGGCCTACTGCACCTACCCTTAACAGGTTCCCTGTCCACAAAGTAGACACAATAGTTAAACAATGAACATGAATCATATGTGATTCATGGGACAGGGAATGGGTTAAACAGCGCTAGTAAAGGGTCCTCGAAACGATTTATTGTATTGACAATCGCTTCAATTGCATTTGGCAGACGATGAATTGTAAAAATTGACAATTACTGTTGATCCCAGTGATACATGGTAACTTCGAACAATTACAAACAAACAACAATTAGAGAAAAACACTATCAACATTACTTTTCACTTCAACCACAAAATATGATAGCCTACTCTTCTGACATCATAGTATCTTTCATCATAATATCACATAAATCATAAAACCGAACACAACATCGTAAAATGTAAGTATACTAGTTAACGAAAAAGCAAATTAACATTTATTAATATTGAAAGATACATCTTAAATAAAGTAGTTGGAAATCAGCGTAATATTATGAAATTGGACGTAAATGCCTTAGGAAATACATTTAATTTGAATTTTTATACGCAATCCGAGATTAGACAGTGAAATCTACACTTTCTAGTACATCGTAAAATAATGAAATGTTAAGTAATTGTTTTTTTTATCCTTTATGTCGTAAGTAGTGGTCTAGTGGATAGTAGCCAATAGTATGCAGCCGAGATGAGAAATGTTAAGAGATGTGTGGTGTTACACGAATCGAAGTCTCTCCAGTTTTGGAGCCATAACACGTAATGGCGCGCTTCTCCCAGTCTGTTCCGACTCTCAGTATCTCGGTTCACTCGTAGAAAGCGGAAGCTAATTAGGGCCCTTTCCCACGGCAAGATCACGTTTTTTCAGGATCCGGTTTATTGGTGTACGTGTTTAAATATACATATTCACACAAGCATCCTGTTTTCCGGATACTGCAAACAGTATGCTTATCTCTTGGAAATATTCTTTACGACTAACATAGATTGACCGTTGTATTAGACGTATTAAAGTTTAACTGAAAATCAGGCAATTATAAGCTTAGAATTTAAGGTTTAACCGGAAACCGGTAATATGTAACCGGAAAATTAACCAAATTTCCATCTTCTGACTCAACCTATAAAATAAAAGATAAACATATTTTAGTCACTATATCGAGAAAGTTGCTCCAAATACGATTCACTTCATATCCTCTATATATGTATGTTATTAATAAATAATAATTAATAAAAAGAATACATCCACAGTGTTTTTCATATAAATGCACTAACTTAAATCTGTTTTATGGTCGTTCGCCAACTTGCTCATCATTTTGTCCGTATCTGTCAAAATAGATCTGTAATTTAGTTTGATCAAGAGATGAAATTTCTATAATGATGATTCGATCTGCTTTTCATCGGAGGCTTAGGTTTATATAAAATACATGTAGCTAGGGGTTTTTTCGTTAATTTAATTCATATTAAGTATAGTAATTACTACGTTAATAAATAATCCTCATTGCAATAATTGTACCTACACTGCTACAAGCATATTTTTATCTTCGCATCACGTCGACAGGGGGGCGCCGTTGGTAAACATTTGTACAATTATTCATCATCTGCCTAGCCTTTTCCCAACTATGTTGGGGTCGGCTTCCAGTCTAACCGGATGGAGCTGAATACCAGTATTTTACATGAAGTGACTGCCTATCTGAACTTCACAACACAGTTACTGGGCGATACAATACCCCTTGGTAAGACTGGTTGTCATACTTTCGGACTTCTGACGACCCGTAACGACTGCCAAAGATCCACGATTGACAGCCGGGACCAACGGCTTGACACGCTTTCCGAGGCATGGAGTCTTGATATGTAAAGATGGTCACCCATTCACGGACAAACTTCCAGATATGGTGATTAATGAGTAAATTAACGCTAGAATGATTTTGAAAGGGGCCAATATAATATGAGTCATACTTTATAATAAAGAAAATCTTTGATGACGTCATGGCTAATCAATTATTGATCTTTGTGATGTAGTTATACAATTAAACAAAAGATATAATCAGTTGCCTGCACTCAGTCTAAACTAATATTAAAAAGAGGTAACATTTTGAGTTTGTATATATTAATAATAATAATAATGACCCTGCTCCCGACACCGGCGAATCACTATATTTTATATTTTTAAATGTTCTTTTTATACTTTTTTATATCTTAAGAAATATTAAAAATGTAATAGAGTGGTAATAAAATAAGATAACTAAATAAATAAACGAAATAATAAAAATAATAATTTATTTAAGTCAGACACAGTGATCCATATTTATGTTAGTATACTCAAAAATTATGTTAGTAACCAAAAAATATTGTAGAGGGTAATCTTCGGAACTACTATTCCGATTTCGAAAATTCTTTCACTAAGCTACAGTATCGCCGAGTGACATAGGATATATTTAGTGTTAAAACAAGAAATTTCACATGAACGAAGTCGCAGGCACAACAGATAATTTTTCTAAAGGTAATCCTTAAAGAAGGCGGAGATAAAAATGACGCCAGGCAGTAAGAATTTGCCTATTTTACTTGAGCCCATTTCTTTAAACACAAAGGAACAGCTACACGGAGAGAAAAATCTTAGAAAAATTACTGTGCTGTCTCATAATCTGAGTGCATTTGAGTGTTAATGGAAAAATTACGATTCTAGCACAGTAAAAATTCTTATGCTGTACAGTAAAATTGATTGAAAAAATAGTGAATTTTTCCCAATCTCACTCAGAAAATTTTCTGTTGATGTCACTTGCACTCACTTTACAGTGTCGAGCACAGTAATTTTTCTAAGAATTTTCTCTCCGTGTACTGAAAGTCCAAGGGATAGATATTAGCGAAACTGGATGAAACTCTATATCTACTGTTTTAAATGAAAACCTTTAACAGCAGCCTTCTTATGAAGTTAGCTAGAAGAAAGAATAGTTTCTGACCCTTCACCTGTGTCTACAGATCTTGACATATTAAGTAACTAGCTGCGTCCCGCGGTTTCATTTATTTAATACTTCAAGCACATAAACGTACAGAGGCGGACTCACTCGCTCTACTCACTCACTCACTTTCACTCGCTGGAGTTTCTATTCCTTGGGAATATCGGGATAAAATTTATTATATGTGTTAATCCTGGTTATAAACTGTCTGCCAAAATTCATAAAAATCCGTTCATTAGTTTTTTTGGGAAAGAGTAACAAATATCCATCCATCTATCCTCACAAACTTTCGCGTTTATAATGTTAGTAAGAAGTAGGATTACGTGGAAACCAAAACATGATGGTCTCACGATGCTGCAGCTTCTATGACAAATCTTTTACTGTTCAACCAGTACGTAATCAATATTTTTCTACTTTAAAATTATGAAAACATAAACACTACCTCTCACCTTAAACATCATCATTATATTTTCTTGCTCCTGTTAGTTGATTATTATTTTTATTGTAATATTCGAATTTATGTAAGTGTTTATTGTATTACTAGCGACCCGCCCCGGCTTCGCACGGGTGCAATGCTGATCACTATCACTACATAGTATAAAACAAAGTCGCTTCCCGCTGTCTGTCTGTCTCTATGTATGCTTAGAACTTTAAAAATAAGCAACGGATTTTGATGCTGTTTTTTTTTTAATAGATAGATTGATTCAAGAGGAAGGTTTATATGCATATAATACATGAATAATATAGTAGAGAAACACTGATAATTTTAGAGCCATTATTTCTCTTAAAAAGTATAGGATAAAAAATGGTTATTGTGGGTTATCCCTAAGAGATAGACATATGCCATCCTGGACTTTTTTATAGAACGCCTTTATATAAGCCTTTATATAAATAAATACATTAGCTCTGAAATGAAGTCATTGGAAACAATGGAGGTCTTTTCCCAGCATTCTGTAACAGATGATATAAGCTGCCAGTAACAAAAACATTAATAGGTAAATGCTATGTTATGGGCTCATAAAAATGTCTGGTATCTTTTGTAGATGAGTATAATACAGTGTGACAGGGACATCGACGCGCAATCTGTAACCAAGAATCACCACACGATTCTAGACAGCGCAGAATTTTTTTGTCGAATGCCAAAACATCTGCTGTTTTATAGAACAGTGCATTAACTACGCGGTCAAAATATGGAAGAGCAATTTTTTTTTTTTTGTAATAAGTGGTGAATAATTTCAACGTCCCCGCGATGAAATTTTCAGGTTCGGAATCGTGTACTGAACCCACGGTACCAGATTGCGCGTCGAAGTCCCTGCCACCCTGTCATCATCTGCCTGCCTTTTCCCAACTACGTTGGGGTCGGCTTCCAGTATAACCGGATACAGCTGAATACCAATATTTTACATGGAGCGACTGCCTATCTGACCTCCACAACCCAGTTACTGGGTAATGTGATACCCCTTGGTAAGACTGGTTGTCAGACTTTCGGGCTTCTGACTGCCCGTAACGACTGTCAAAGATCCACGAATGACAGCCAACGGCTTAACGTGCTTTCCGAGGCACGGAGGGTTCTTGGTATGTAAACATGGTCACCGATCTACAGACCAACGACGGCGGCGGCGACGGCGTTCAGACCGTGTAAATCACCAGATCCAGAAGTAGTAGATTAAATCGGACGGCTTCAAGGCTATAATTCGTAAAAAATCGGATTCTTTGCTGCAGCGTCTGCGGGATTTGCCTGCCCTATTCCAAAACACTGGGTAAGGGTAGTGAATGGTTGTATATAGTAGTCTAAGTACTAACAATACTAACATAATTGTAAGCTAATATTGTTGCTAATACAACGTGTAACGTTGAATGCGCAAAACCTGAAAATAGTTTGATCTGAATAACGAGCAGAATTAATTGAACCACTTTTTAATATAGGCCACATTTTTCAAAAAATCTTCATTAAAAACGTTGCCGTGTCTATTTATTAATAGGTCAAGCAAGCCAGTGTCAGTGCGGCGCAGCGGCCCGGTGACGACTCCTCTCTCGATAAAGCGTCGTCGTAGGTCACGCAAGAAACGATCTGAATGGCCAGTAAAACTAAAACAGCACATAAAACCTTTACAATTTTTGTAATGACTTATTTTCTCTCTGAAATAGGTCAATTGAATTAAAAATCAGGTGGGGTGTCTGTGGTTTTGCGCATTTAACGTTACACGTTGTATATACTAACAAGATATGGATTTTAATTATCTGAAATAAATTATTATTATTATTATTATAAATCAAATGGTTGTTTACTAAAAGCTGAATCGGGACAAAAATAAACATTCCAACATCATCCAAATATTAATTAAGAATGTAATTGGTAACCAAACGATACGCCTCCGTCAACACTGCGCGCACAAGGGGCACACTCTCTACCTACCACTTTCATTCTCTTCATGCACAATGAATTAAAGCAAACGTTACTATAATAAATATTTATCAGCAGCAATGTCTACCTACAAATTGACACTCATGTGTAAAACCGACATGATATTCGACCTTAAAACTGAAGAGGCAAGGTAGAAAGTCGTCTGCAAAGTTATGATTATTTAGGTACTCTGGTAAATCACGAAGACTGGGCTTCGCAACTTTTACTTGACGAAAACTTTCGAGTTATTGTCAAAGTGCTGTGTTAGAAAATTGTTGAGCAGAAGAGCAACTACTAATATCCTATTCAGTTTTAAAATCTACATGGGTAGTTAAATTATGACTCATTTAAAATGAATGAATTCTTGATTTATTTGTTTTTCATTTAACCTGTATTGTCACTGCTGGGCAAAGCTCTCACCCATCGTTGTCCACTTGTCTTTGAATATGATTTTATTTCTTAAAAACAAATCAGGCGAATTTCTTTTTCCTGATCTTCTTCACCATATCAAAACGTCCACTGTGGGACATACCCCTTCAAGAATCGACACAATCGTCAGCCATACATACATAAGGAAAGTCCGATATGGTATGTCTTTTTCTATTTGTTATACTTTTAAATTATTGTAATTGAAATGAATATTTAAATTACGTTAAATCGTTTATGTATTTTATACACTTCCTTCGATGTTTACAGGAAATAATTAATTTAATATAAATAAATAGGTAAACTCACCATAATAAAGTCCGAAAGAATCACCTCAAAAATCCAAATTGATTATAACAAATTCAAAACTTTTAACAAAATAATTAGAGAACACTACACTTCACAGATTACAAAAGTTTAATTTTCGCGCGAAAGAACCATTGACGTTTATAATTTTTTTTCGATGTGTGGAAGCGCGCCTGCGTGCGGCGGTCGTGCCGGCCAGTGGTCAACTGCCTTCGAGTTCGTTTCGACATATGCACATCCACGATTCGCATCTCAAAACAAGTGAAATTCGCGGTATAATAAATTTTGTTTTAATTTTTTTTCAGGTATGCAGCGTCTGGTTTGTCAAGGGTTTCGTTGGGAGGCTGTAATTTTTTTGGTTTGAACAAAAATGTGGCCAGTATGTGGCTGAAAAATCATTCAAATTAAAAACACAATTTGAATTTTCTTGTAATTTTTTTTTTCAAGTCATTCGTAAACTACAGAGTTTATCTTCAATTATTACCAACTAACAAACTGAACCGGTGCCATACCTAAAACTTTCACCTGTCTATTTTGTCAATATTATTCATGATTACCGGCCGCAAAAAAAAAAACTTTCTTCGATGATGTCTACTGACGTAATATGACATCAGTAATAGAGAGAAAACTTCTACTAACTTTACTTATGACATTAAACCGAGCAGCCCTGCCTAACTCGATAAATAAATCGATATTTAATCGATACGACAACAAAGTTATCGATATGCTTCGAATATAATCGAGAAAGCCGGTTGGAGAGCCTCGTACTCCTGAGACCATGAAAGTGTCTGTAAGGGGCTTGAGTGTAGAGAAACATGAGGTATGTATAGAATCTGTATTACTTAGTATGCTTATATTATGGTGGTCGGGAAAACGGTGCGGGCTACTTATGGTCACAGGCGGACTGTAATCGGTTAAGAGATGGGATAATGTCATTGATCTGCTTTTGCAGAAGATTGTTCCAAAGGACCACTAATGGCTTCGTTGAACTCGCCTATACTTCTAGACCTGTGGCCTACTATGCTAGATTTTAAAATTGAAAATACTAGAAATAAAATAGTTATTTGTTAGTTATTCTCTTATTTATTCTTCTTTTTTTGTGTAATTGCACCTACCACTGTATGTCTCTGCGTCGCCAAAAGGTTGACTGGTAGAAAATACCCATGGCATTAAGTCCACCTATGCACAGACGCTAGCACATAAAGCTACTACAATCTGTCAAATTTCTTTAATAGATTTTCAACTTTATCGCTAAAGCATAAGGTTCCACGTTGATTGGGAAACTTTGACAGTTTCGGGTAGCTTTATGTGCTGGCGTGTGTACATTGAATGTACTTAAAGTATTAAATAAATAAATAAATTTGTTCATATCTATGGATGCTTGGTGGTGTGCTCGTCGCCAAAAATATGGGACCGGAGTTCGATAGAATAGTTGTATTTTTTATTCAATTAGCGTTCAAATTTACATCACGCATTCGTGCTAGGGCCTCTGAAGCCGAAGCCTTTACTGTTTAGTTTTAGTAAAATCAGCGATATGCCTAAATAATCCACATGGCTGTAGGTAGTCAGTCAGATATTTTTAAATGTATGGCATCTCGCAGGTTGCTCAATAAATTAAGGTCTCCCCCCAGGGCTTAAAAGCTAAGCGACTATACGCTAAGGGCACCCCTCTGGGGTACGGACCTCGGCTTATGGCGTCGTTGGGGGAGGGCAGTACTTAAGGGACAGGCTGGATCAGATTAACCCATTCGCTGCGGCGATAAAAATTACGCTTATTAGCAATCGTCGCGAATGGCGATGGGCGTCCTCCGCACCTGAATATTAAATCAACAAACGGCGATAGACGTCCGCCGCACCGAATGGGTTAAGTAGTCAGTAAGGGCCAGAATGTCGCGTTTTGTATACCTCATTGTCTGGATGACAGGCCGCAATACCAGAGTGAATGTTGTTCTATTCTGTTCCTTGTGCCATAACTCACTTTCTTTTTTCTTTCCTTCATTTCTTTTCCCGCATCCTAATTGCATAACACACTATCAACCACAATCTGCCGGTCGATTCTGTAAAAATCTCGTCGTGAAATCATAAGTGAAGTGAGTTTTAAGTGAGCAGTGTCAATAGTGTTAATCCCTAATGACAGCTCACTTCCCGCTCACTTCACCTAAGTTCTCACAGTGAGATTTTCACAGAATAGCACTGCTGAATCGTTAAGGATATTGCTAATCCATTACTTCACATGTTGGAAAACTTTGTCTGCTCAACAACGTAAATAACAGAATGAATGTTGTTGAACTGTCAAAATGAAAGCCATCGCTACTGATAGAACGTAACTACTCCACGTAATTATTGCCGCGATTCTTGCTGCGATTGTGGGCTGATCACTGTAATATAAACCTATAATAATCGCGAAATGTTCAACAGCCCCAGCCGTCTGAATGACGGTCGCCGCCTTTGCAGCGACGGTGACTGTCAGAAAATGTATCTCTTCATCTCTATCAGTCAGGTTGGAGATGACGGCCACAACCGGAGGGACGTCGGACGGTAAGAAAGCGTGCAGCATTATATTATATCTATATATAATAAAGTATATGAACGCACCTAGTTCCTTAGGCTTGTCATAATCAAAATCAAAATCAAAATCAAAAGTCATTTATTCAAACTAGGCTGAGAATCAGCACTTTTCGAACGTCAAAATTACAAAAGACAGTCCCCCAAAACGCCCGCCCTTCACCACTTCCTAGTGCTTTCGCTGGGAAGAAGAAGTGGCGCAACAAACTCCCCAGCAGCACAGCTGTCTGTTCAGTTAGAAAATATACTTGACTGAATACAATACAAGGTATGCAAAGCAATTAACATTACAAGACACAGAACGCTAAATTAAATTATTTGCCATATGTCAGCTGGCAACGCCAATATACCAAGAAATACAATAAAAAACTATACGTACTCAAGCAAAAATTAATAAATGGAAATTAAATAAAAGCCTCCAGGTGTAAAGGGCGTGACCGCTAACATATTTATGCAATGCTGGGTTGAGTTTACATAGCTGTCGCTTGAAGTCACAAATGATAAACTAGGACCATAAGGAAACTAAATAAACAAGTTATTAATAATGATAACAATGATAAAACCATGGTCAGCAAGACGACCAGTCACCACAAGCAGCACCCGTTCACGAGCATAACGCAAAGGTCAGCCATTACCCCCCTCGCCATATTTGAGGGAAGGAGACAACCCGACCCCCGACGCTACCGCAAGCAGTGACATCTAAGGGAGCATGACGAACTTGCTGCCGGTTGCTCAGGTAAGAATTATATGATCAATTGTCGAGGTCACTAGCGAACCACATATTGCAATCAACTCATTAGAAAACATTGCAATGGGTTGATTATGTCAATAATAAAATTAAAATTAATTTAAACTGATTTGACTTATACAGCCCAATAAAAAAACAATTGTATAATGAGCTCATATAACCTATCAGTAATTCTTTGTAAATTAATTCTGGAGAAAGAACATAAACATTGTCTTGAGTTAATCAGGGCGACCAACTATTCTTATCGTTTAACCCTCTGCGGCTGACGTGTTAGTCCAACAGACACCGCGAAATATAAAATTCGTTTTATTACCGTTAATTTTCAAATTTGAGCGCCACCGCTCTCAGTACCTTACAGTCGTGAGCTAACGCGTCGGTCAGTGTGCGGGGGGCGGTCGTAGCGAGCGCACGTTTGCGTAGCGGGAGGCAGGTGTCCACGAGTCTACCACACCAGTGTTAAGGTAAGTTTCTACTATACTACCACCTCATTAAAATGGTTATATTTTCATAGTGTCTCCTAAACTACCACATGAGTAAATAATTTTAGTTTATCTTACGATAAGGTATTTTTTTGGTTATAATTACCTTAATTTTGGAATTTTATTTCATTTACGTATTTTACATATATCTATACTTCTAGACCAATATTATAAAGAGGACAGATTTGTATTTTTGTTTGTAATGAAAACTCAAAAAAGTACCTAATGGACCAATTTTAAATATTCTTTCACTAATAGAATGCTATATTATCACTGAGTTACATAGGCTATATGGTGAAATAGTATGTATAGTCCACGCGGTTGAAGTCGCGACGGAAAGCTAATTGTACCTACATATTTTACAAGAAAAACTTGTTTTTTAGATGGCTGACTCAAGTAACAACCCTCGGCCAGGTACTTCTAATCGTAAGAGAACGTCAGCTGGAAGTTTTTTGAGTCACGAAGATCAAATAACAGAGTGGCTGGAAGAGGAAAGTGAGCATGAGTTTAGCGACATTGATGATGAAGATGACGATCCGACTTTCGAGCCAGAAATTCAACACATTGAAGAAGATGTCATGTCATGTGAAGAAGATCCAGAGCTAAACTTAGAAGCGCGTCAAGAACCTGCCCCAGTAGTTGAACGCCAACGATCTTCAGACGAGTCACAAGACCACTACACAGGTAAAAACGGCTTCATTTGGAGTAAACAAGAGCGTTCTAGGACATCACGTATTGCAGCTCATAACATAATTCGATTACCAGGCCGTATTACAACAACTAACTTTGAAGGCTACTCGGAACTTTGGTCTAAGCTGATTGACCCCACAATGTTAGAATCCCTGGTGCGATTTACCAATCAAAAACTCAGTTTCTACCGCACTACGTTCAAAAATGCTACTAAGGCCGAACTTCGAGACACAAATGTAATCGAGATAAAAGCGCTCATTGGCTTAATGTACTATTCATCAGTATTCAAATGTAACGATGCAGATCTTGGCACAATATTTACCACCGATGGCACAGGCCGTGAAATATTCCGCTGCGTGATGTCCAAATGGCGTTTTTCGTGTTTGATCAACTGTCTTAGATTTGATGACTCGACTACCAGAGAGGAACGTCTAAAAGATGATACACTTGCTCCAATATCCGATATTTTTGATAAGTTCATATCAAACAGTCAGTCTCAATATACTCCTGGACCATACCTCTGCATTGATGAAATGTTACTGCCATTTAGAGGTCGTTGCAAGTTCATAATTTATATGCCTCAGAAACCAGCAAAATATGGTATCAAAATATTATTATTAGTAGATGCTCGTACATACTATATTTATAATGCTTATATATACCATGGGAAGAATTCCGATGGCAAAGGCTTAACTGATCAAGAGAAAAAAATGGCAGTACCCACTCAGTCGGTTCTAAGACTAGCAAAAGTGGTCGAAAAATCGAACCGTAATATTACTGCTGACAATTGGTTCAGCTCGATACCACTAGTCGAAATATTGCTGAAAAGAGGACTGACTTACCTGGGCACTCTGAAAAAAAATAAAGCTGAAATACCACCTTGTTTCTTGCCGAACAGAAATAGACCGATAGAAAGTTCATTGTATGGTTTTACGAAAGACTATTCAATTTTATCATATGTGCCAAAACCTAATAAAGCCGTGTTGTTGGTTTCTTCTTCTCATCACATTCAAGAATTAGATAGTGATACAGGAAAACCAGTTATGATTGCAGACTATAATCATACTAAAGGTGGAGTGGACGAGGTGGATAAGAAATGCTCGATTTATTGTTGCAGCCGTAAAACTCGTCGTTGGCCAATGGCAATCTTTCAAAGGATTCTGGACATGGCAGGCATAAATAGCTTTGTATTGTATCAAAGTTGTGCTGACAGTGATAACAAAATGAGGAGAGCAACTTTTTTACTAAAAATGGCAAGAGATTTAGTGCTGAATCATATGAAAGCCCGAGTATACAATGAAAGATTGCCACGGGAACTGCGCATGACCATCACTAGGGTTTTAGGTAAGGATATCCCCCCTCCACCACCGGTAGTTCGGTCTGTTCCACCAAGTGGCAGAAAACTATGTTCCATTTGTCCAACAAAAATAAAAAGACAAACCAAATATTGTTGCTGTGATTGTTCGAAGCCAATTTGCCTTCAGTGCTCGAAGCCACTATGTGAAAATTGTCAAACAAAGCTGTGATTTTGAAAGTGTCTAATTTTGAAGTCAACCAACGAATTTATCTCATTTTTTCTAGACTGATTACAGTAATTGTTAATTTTTTAAATGTCTAATGTTAAATTAAAAAAAGTTGATTTTTTAATTTTTTCTATGTCATTAATGTTTAAGTAGAGATTTTTAGACTGATTTGTGATAAGTCAATAAACACTGTTTAATTATGAAAATACAAATTGTTTTTTTATTTAAATATTAATAAACATAAAAAAATAGGCTAACAATCTTATAAATATAAATATAATAGCTACATAATTTAATTAAATAAAAATATTTGATGTTGAAATGGTGTCTCATGTACTACCACACCAGTAAAATTGTAAAAATTGACCCACGTCAGTCGCAGAGGGTTAAGTAGTCGTTGATAGAATAGTATGCCTTTGAACAAAGGTTAGATTTTACTTGAGCTTTAAATGCATTAAAAGGCAAATCTAGCAAAGAAGAGGGTAGCTTGTTATAAAAGGCTATACCAAGACCAACAAATGAGTTATGAACCTTATGAAGCCGGTGAAAGGGAGCACGTAGTTTGTCCTTATTTCTGGTGTTAACATTGTGAATATCACTGTTTTTAGTATACAAGTGTATATTTTGCCTAATATATAAGATGTTGGCAAAGATGAATTGTGATGCAACCGTGAGAATACCAATATCTTTAAAAAAATCTCTTAGAGAAACTCTAGCACCTAGCTGGTAAATTGCTCGAACAGCTCGTTTTTGAAGGACAAATATATTTTGTATATCAGCTGCTTTGCCCCACAGCAGAATACCGTAGGACATAACGCTGTGAAAATAACTAAAATATACTAAACGAGCTGTATCAACGTCAGTGTACTGTCTTACTTTCCTGACGGCGTAGGCAGCCGAGCTGAGCCTTCCTGCTAGGCTCGATATATGTGGTCCCCACTGAAGTTTGGCATCTACTGTTATTCCCAGAAAAACTGCCGAACTCACAGTTTCAAGCGCCTCTTTATCTAAGACGATGTTGGGTCCTAGATTTCTAACATTCGGTAATGCGAACTTTACACATTTCGTTTTCTTGGCATTGAGAACTAGGTTATTTGACGTAAACCAATCCGTAACTATTGAGAGTGCACTGTTTACGTCGTCAAAATCTTGTCTATTCCTATCTACTTTAAAAATAAGAGATGTATCATCAGCAAACAGTACAACGTCACAGATTCCCTTTAAATGGAATGGTAAATCATTAATATACACTAAGAACAAGAATGGACCCAGTATTGAGCCTTGCGGTACACCTAACTGAACTGGTAGCGCGGAAGATTTCACACCATTAACATCTACACATTGGAACCTATTATGTAAATAACAATTTATTACGTTGAGAGCTTCGTTTTGGACACCGTAATGACATAGTTTACGCAAAAGCGTGTCATGGTGCACGCAATCAAAGGCTTTGGAAAGATCACAGAAAACTCCGATAGCATTTTGCGAGCTCTCCCATGCGTTAAATATGTGTTTCAGCAAAGCAACACCCGCATCTGTAGTCGAACGACCTTTTGTAAAGCCATACTGTTCATTATGAAGGAGGCTATTTAAATTAAAATGTCTTAGCAACTGCTTGAGTATTAATTTTTCAAATATTTTGCTAAATGCAGGTAAGATGGAAATAGGCCTAAAATTACCAACGTCGTTTTTATTACCTGATTTAAATAAAGGTATGACTTTACTACTCTTCATGAGGTCAGGAAAAATTCCTAAATCAACACATTTATTAAAAGTAACAGCTAGATAAGGGGCTACGATGTCTATTATATTACTTAAAAGTTTAATGGAGATGCCCCAGTAGTCACCGGTGTTTTTAAACTTTAGTAGGTTAAAAACATTAACTACATCATGTGGGGTTACATGTTCGAAACTAAATAAACGAATACATTTAGGTACACTACTATGCAAAAGGGTTTCAGCTTTAGACGGGGACGAATTTAAGGAGCGAGTCGTAGTTATAGGTATGTTGGCAAAAAACTCATTAAAAGCTTCAGCTACGTCAGCGGCTTTATTAACTAATTTATTATCTACCATAATCTCAAGTAGTTTTTCTTGTTTAACCGATTTACCAGTTTCATTGTTAATAATTTTCCAAGTCGTTTTTACTTTATTATTAGAATTTTTAATAGCATCGCTTAAAAATTTCGATTTAGCAAAAGCACTAATCTTTTTAAATAATTTTGAATAATTTTTGACATACTCTAGGAAAGGAGTGTCAAACCTGTATTTTTTCAAACCATATAACTCGTATAGTCTCGCTCTACTTTTATAAATACCCGGAGTAGCCCATTGGTTAAAGCCAACGGAGGATCCATTAATATTAATAGTTTTGGTCTTGAAAGTAGATTGGTACTCTTTTTGCACAACATCAAAAAGGGCACCATAAATTTCATTAGGATTCTCGTGTTCTACTATAGATGGTGTAATTCTATGAGCTATATTATTTTTAAACATTTTACAACGGGCAGCTGTATAAGGCCTGCATTCAATTTTACGCGGCTGTTTATGTAATGGCATGGGGAAGCTAGCTAATAAACCACAGTGGTCGGACGTTAAGTCAGTTAAGACTAATTTGTTTTTGGCATCAAAAACACTAAATATATTATCAAGACAGGTTGACGAAGATGCCGTGATTCTAGTAGGTTCAAAAAACAAGTTAATTAAATTATAAGACTTAAACAAATTGAGGAGTCTAATACTTAATGGAGTAACATCTAAAATATTAATATTGAAATCTCCGCATAAAATAATACATTTGTTACTTGATTTCAACCTATTGAGAGAATCCTCCATTACCGATTCAAAACTAATAAAATCCCCAGAGGGGGGTCGATAAACGCAAATTATAATGTATCGCTCAAGTTCAACACAAGACAACTCTATAGTGCGCTCAATTGAAAGATTAACTAAATCTAAACGCTGCTTACATTTCAACTTGTTTGAAACAAGAACTAAAGAGCCACCGCGAATAGCACTTTTTCTCACAAATGCACTCTGTACGGTAAAGTTATCATCATTGATAAACACTACTTCATGTTCTTTCAACCAGTGTTCAGTCAAACATAACACCTGAACATCATAGTTCTCCATAAATAAACTTAACTCTAGCTCTTTGCCGGACAGACCCTGCATATTTTGATGTACAACATTCAACATATGTGGCTGACCCGTTGTCGCACCTAATAGTTTAAACTACAAGGTGTATCAAAAGTAGTGTTAGTACCACTACTAACAGTAATCGAAGGTACCCTACAGGTACCGGTGTCACTGTGTATGTTGTATGCTAAAAGATTAGCAATTTGTCTCCTACAGCTAGGTGGCAAATACATAGTATAATTTGTCAGTTTGTAATCAGTAATGAATTGATTACAATCAAAATATAAAATAGCATCACTGTGATGACATGTCCTATTATAAATTAACATATTTAAATTATAAATGTGCCTATTTTGCTCATCAGACAAATAATGAGAATATGGCAAGGCACAAAAAATAAATTTACAATTATTGGACTCATTGAGATGTAACATCAACTGGACAGATTCAATTATGTCCTTTTTTCGTACAGTTAAACTATCCCCATATAATAATATAACAGTAGAATTGGGATTTATTTTTGTCAATCTAATATTACTAATTAATTGGCTAATACTGGCACCGGGTAAACAATGATTAATTACATATTGTGGCGAACACTGATTAAATATACTACCAAAACCTTGACCAAATTTGTCAGAAAATACATAAGTAGTGTTCATACTATTGCTATCATTATTAATACAGCTGCCTACTGACTGAGCTACTGAGGGTGTGGGTGGAATAACTTGAGGCTGGGGTTCCTGGGAGCAGGTACAGCTAAAAGAGAGGTTATTAGTCAGAGACTCATACCTCTCCGCATTGTACTTGACCAGGTCTGCCAACTCATTAGCCTCTTCCATGCGCTTACTCAGGTCTTGTTGAGAAGCCTCATATTTACTGAAGATGTCCTTCAGAGCATATTCCCTAACAAACAACTCATCCTGCAGGTGCTGAGTGTCAGTGTCATACCTAGTATTACATAATTCTAATTCTCTATTACAGTTCTTTAATTCTTGTATTAAATTTAAATTTTTTTGCCTCAGTTTTATATTTGATTTGTTAACTTTTTGGCATTTTAATGATTTTTGAGTTTTTTTAATTAATCTATTAATTTTAATATATTTTTTTATCTTATTATGACTAGTAAACAATTCGGTTTTATTGATAGTATCATTAGTTAAGTCTATTGTTACAATTGGCTCAACACATGTGGGTCCGGACCCGCTACCAACCAACTCATCGTAAAGACTGCAGGTGATCGCAGACTCTTCACGGGCTTTGAGAGATTCCAAATGGGTTATTGTGTTGTGGGCCCTGCTTAATTCTAGTTCTAGTTCAGATATGCGTCTCAAAGCCAGTTCGTGGGTGTCACTACATTCCTGGAAATTTGACACAAGTTGACGGAGATGTTGATGCTGGTCAAGTATGTCCATATGTTGTACATGTAGCTCAGCCAATTGGTTCCTCAACTCAGTGTTCTTGTCATTTATGAACTTTATTTCCACCTCGCTGTCATCCCTTTCCTGTAGTAGCTGTTTGTTCTGTTTCTTACTAGATTCCAATTCGTTCAATGTAGCCCTCAGTTTTTCATCCAAGGATGCAGCTCTACGGGTCAACATATTGACAGGCAAACCCTAGAGGCACCCTGGAATGAGAGAAGAGAAAGCCAAGTGAGTGAAAGGAATAAGAGAAAGGTATGAGATGTGGATAGTAAGTGCTAGGATGAAGTGAACAAAAAACAAAGGGATAAAAAAAAGTTATGATAAGTTTGTAATCACAGTTATGTGTTGAAAATTTAACTATTCATAGAAATGTCTTAATTGAGATGGTGATATTTAATAATAAAAAGGGAAAAAAACAACAAAATTAAATTTGCAAAATATTTGGGGGTACTACTATTGTCAAGTTATTGAAAATCTAGTTTCTAACGTTAATTTCATAAAGCGGTTCTAATTTAGTAATTCAACTTAACATATATCTGTCTAGTAATAAAGTACAGTGATTTCTAAAGGGTCTCTAACGTAACTTATGTGAATTTATCCCAATAATACACGAACATAAGTGTCCAGCACAATAAAGAGAAATACAGGCTTGTTCACTATGTTGTTTATTGGGACGAACAGTATACACATTAAAGGGGAAAAGGTACAATACGAACTAATAAGATTTTATTTATATAAGCTTAAATTAAAAGAAATACTCCCCGGGTTAGGTGGTGATTTCAAATCCGTCCGTTGGATGACAGCTGGTACTAATTCATTGATTTCTCAACGAAATAATTCACAAACACAGATCCTTAATATTTATAACTTAATCTATCGAAATTAAGCACGTTTTTACATAAATAAACGCGAAATACATTAGTTTTACAATTTAATTATAACAAGAAAATTTTTGACGGCCGGCTACCAGTATTGCCAGCAAAAAAAAAAAAGCAAAAAAAAAAAAAAAAAAAATCGCAGTGTTTACTCATAGTGCGACGCAAGAAACTGTCGAGACAATCTACACAAACAAAGTAAAAAATATTATACAAGGTGCGGGAATGAGTATGATACAGAAAATATTTTTTTTTGAATTTTTGTCCGTTTAACTGGATGTATGTTCAGGATTGGCACTGAAACGGCTGAGCGGATTCGGGTGTTTAGCACTCATATAGTTTATAACCTAGATTAACATATACAAGGTGTAACTTAAATAACGCACAACCTCTTAAGGGGTCATTGTACTCATCATTATGAACAACTTTTACTATGGGACCAAACCTGAAATCGCGAAAAAAAAATCAGCTGTTCCCTACATTTATGTTCGCATAACTCGTCAAAATGTAGGGAACAGCTGATTTATTTTTCGCGATTTCCGGTTTGGTCCCATAGTAAAAGTTGTTCATAATGATGAGTACAATGACCCCTTAAGAGGTTGTGCGTTATTTAAGTTACACCTTGTATAGGGTGCTTTTAATCCCGGTACCGGTACCGGACCCTGGCCAAATTCTGCAGCCCTGTATACTTTCAGTCTAACTATAATAAAATTAATGATTGTCTGCATTTTTCGTATCCATGGATTATACTTGAAGTCTTAGCAAATCATATCACAGTAAGTATAGGTAGGTACTAATTAGATGGCAGATGCTCGATGGGGCCGTAAGGCTTTGAAGTGGCGACCGAAGACGTAGCGTTGGAAGGTCTCCATCGAGGTGAACCGATGACCTGGTGAAGAAGACCGGAGGAATCAGCTGGATGTGAGAAACACAGAACTGGTCGAAATGGTGATACTTGCGGGAGGCCCTTGTCCAACAGTGGACGTCTTCCGGTTAAAATGGTGATGGCTAGTCAAATGCAAGACGAAGATAGTTATATGAATTTCCTATATACCTTATAATAAGCCATCAAATGACAACATACTAAGAATACTGATACTACCACACAACGTGGCAATGCCGCCAGTGTCCTGGGTACATCACCAGTCCACAGCGATGCGGAGGAATATTTCGACGCCATATTTTAGTTTGTTAATACGTTTAGTTGGGTTAGGATATTGTATTTTTATTTTAATCTTTCTTAGTTTATTCAGTAGTAGCATCCGCCCGCAACTTCGTTTGCGTAGAATTCGGAATTCCCGCCGTTTCAATCCTATTACCCGTTTTCCCGGAGGAATGAAGCATTTTTCCGCGGTAAAAAGTAGCCTATGTTTATCAGGGATAATGTCGGGGTATTCCTCGAAGCGCACCAACTTTGAAATACAAATAAAGCACACCAAAAGTATTCCTCGAAACACACCATCGTTTTGAGGAATACTTTTGGTGTGCTTATATGGTGTGCACTTTATTTGGAGCGGTTTAAAGTTGGTGCGCTTCGAGGAATACCCCATAATGTTGGCTTCTAATGGTAAAACAATTTTTCAAATCGGTCCAGTAGTTTCGGAGCCTATTCAATACAAACAAACAATCAAATCTTTCCTGTTTATAATATTAGTAATTAGACGTCTGTCCATTGAATAAATAAACACTCCTCTAAAGATTATATCGAAACATTATATCTAAAGATAGTTACATTGTATCTGATCTTTATTTCGAATTGCAGTTTTTCTCGGCTATAACTAACGTTGGCTTCAATAGGCTAACGCCCAGACGCACACATCGTCTAGAGACGCAGACTTGAGACGACGGCGCAGACTGACGGTCAGAAAGCGAGCCACTATCACCGCAAGTATCCGTTGCGAGTACTCGCGCACCGTGTCAAGAACATGCTGCAGATTATGTAGGCACAGATAGGAGATATACTGGGACGGTATGATACAGAGACGAAAGTTAGCGTAGATGTATGCGACGATCTGTACAATGAATCCAGGAAAAATAAATAACTAGTGCTCAAAGCGTAACAATGAATTCAGCATATTATTATATTATAATTCTAGACTGTGAAGCGTAGAACTTTTTCGTCGGTTATCACAAAAAAAGTCTGCTGTTTCATACAAAAGTGCAATACGTACGCCGTCGAAAAATGGAACGACTTTTTTTTTTATATACAGCGTGTAACGGAACGGGGGTATCAACCCTGAAGGAGGTGAATGTGCTCATGAAACTCAACAACTTTCCCCAAAGAACATAGGTCGAAATATGAAAAAAAAATTTGGCCCTCCCTTACAAAACTGACTACCAGCTGATTGATTTACTATAGGAGGGCCAAATTTTTTTTTCATATTTCGACCTATGTTCTTTGGGGAAAGTTGTTGAGTTTCATGAGCACATTCACCTCCTTCAGGGTTGATACCCCCTTTCCGTTACACGCTGTATAAGACTAAAAATTTCTCCGCTAGGGGGTTTAGAATCATATGCTGAATTCATGGTTACAGTTTGCGCACTGGTTAAAATTTTCATAATTCATATTTAAAGATTTGATTTTCCGTTTATATGCAATATTATGAATAATTCGCACTTAAAATTACCTTTTATGTTTGCACTTAAAATTTAATTTAAGTGGTTCTCCACGCCCACGGTGAGGCGGACACAGTTCATGTCGCTCCGACTGACAACCGCTGGCGACCTCTTACAACATAGTACGATGCTAAAATCTATCGTAAGTATTTTTTTATTACTCCACTGGCTTCTGGTAAAATACTAATATTTTCTTCAGTATCGTCATGACTTTGCCAGAATAATTTATAGCAGTTCGTTGTGGACGTGGTACGAAAGCGGCTTCTCTGACGTCATCTCTGTCATCAGAGGGGCAACTCTCGTAATTTTAAGAACATTCACAGTCTCATCTCAGTCTTTATCTGTCTGAAATACCTCTAATTTTTGACAAGTTTTTGACATTGATTGTCGCTGAGATGAGAATTGGCCTTCTGACGGTCGTCACTGACGCAAATAGGTACAAATCTCCAACCACATAACAAAAACACTGACCATCCGAGTACCACGTCTGTTCTCAATACTCTGTGCACACAAACACGCACAAGTACAGTTATTAATTACATATACCACTTATTTGCTTGCCGGTCGGCAAACAAGAGCGATCAGCTATCACAAGTTGATACAGATGGCTGTACGAGCTATAATGGATACCGAGATTAATTGAATGCGTTTCTTGAAGTGATCTGGATGTGAAGATTATTGATTTTGTGTCAGTTGGTTGATTGTTGATTGGAGGCAATTGTTTAGTTTTAAGTTTATTTTGTGTCAGTTGGTTGATTGTTGATTGGAGGCAATTGTTTAGTTTAAGTTTATTTTGTGTCAGTTGGTTGATTGTTGATTGGAGGCAATTGTTTAGTTTAAGTTTATTTTGTGTCAGTTGGTTGATTGTTGATTGGAGGCAATTGTTTAGTTTAAGTTTATTTTGTGTCAGTTGGTTGATTGTTGATTGGAGGCAATTGTTTAGTTTAAGTTTATTTTGTGTCAGTTGGTTGATTGTTGATTGGAGGCAATTGTTTAGTTTAAGTTTATTTTACATCGACTGCCCCGGTGGTCTCAACGTTGCAAGTGCAACTGCTGTACGTCCGATATACCCAAAATCCTGGGTTTGGGTATTGATTGATGATTTGAGGTCGGGCAAAGTGTTATTGGGTTTTTCTATTAGTCTATTCTCAGTATGTCATGAGGGGCAGGACGCACGGCCTAAAGAAGGTAGCTGGGGTAGACTGGACGCGGAAGGCGGAGGACAGGGTGTTGTGGCGCAGTCTGGGAGAGGCCTATGTCCAGCAGTGGACTGCGATAGGCTGAGTTGAATGATTGATTGATTCTCAATAACAGCCCGGAGTTTGGAAGTTGTCGGTGCGACTTGCCTCGGAAAGGACGTTAGGCCGTTAGTCCTGCGCCTGATCTCTCTCCTGTCGTGTCGGATTGCCGTCCCATCGGACTATGAGAGTGAAGAAAGAGAGAGCGCACCTGTGTCTGCGCACACCTGTGCACTATAATATCTCCCGCGCCGCAGGCTAGTCTCCGTTCAGATTAGCCCCCATGGCCGAAATACGGTCTGGAGGACTATACAACGTGTAACGTTAAATGCGCAAAACCTCAGACACCCCAACTGATTTTTAACTCAATTGACCTATTTCACAGAGAAGATAAGTCATTAAAAAAATTGTAAAGGTTTTATGTGCTGTTTTAGTTTTACTGGCCATTCTGATCGTTTCTTGCGTCTGCGACGACGCTTTATCCAGGGAGGAATCGTCACCGGGCCGCTGCGCCGCGCTAACATTGGCTTGCTTGACTTATTAATAAATAGACACGGCAACGTTTGTAATGAAGATTTTTTGAAAAATGTGACCTATATTAAAAAGTAGTTCATTTAATTCTGCTCGTCATTCTGATCAAACTATTTTCAGGTTTTGTGCATTTAACGTTACACGTTGTATATGTTTATTTTCTTTGATGAAAACATCGTGAGGAAACCGGCATGTTCTAGTACCAAAAATATAAAGACATGTGGCATCTACCAACCCGCACTGGGCCCGCGTGGTGGTTTACGGCCCACTCCCTCTCACCAAGAGGAGGCCTGTGTCCCAGCAGTGGGAACATTATAGACTAATTATGATGTGTTTTCCTGTAATCATGTACGTAATTTTTTATCATTTAGCTTTTGTGTGCACCAAACAAATGGTTTATCTATCCTGGTCAAAAAATAGTCCGTTTCCCCTTAAAGGATTTCACAAAAATTAACCCATCGGATACGTGACTTCAGAGCGTGGAATCCTAGGTTCGATTTCCAGGTGGGAAAAGTTAGGGCCATGCAAATCGTATATTGTTCTATAGCGACCAAATTGATTTTGGATCCGCATCGGCAGAGGTTTTATACCTCGGAGCAAAAATGTCACAAGTTACATTGGCACAGGCTCTGTACCATTATATATATATTTTTTTATAAAGTGTGCTGTTTAGAGACATCGTTTTATTTTTCCTGTAATCTTTAAATAAACTTTTATCACATAGAATAATTTCAGATTTGTTCTATATGCAAACTTCGGAGATAAGGGGGAACGGTATTTTTTTACATTTTTCATCAAAAGTCGAAAACTATGCGGCCTAAAAAAATTGATAAAATGTTTGAGAATGTTGAAACAGCACTCTTTCATATGATACCCCACATGCCCTAGTAGCCCCACTTCGAATTTTTAAGACCCCCTTTCAGTCCCTGTTGCAAAAAAAAAATCCTTCTTATTTTCAAAATAGTTGGGCAGACGTCATCTAAACCTATTCCAAATTTCATGTTGATAGCATTAGTAATTCTTGGGATACCCAGCTGTGACAGACGGACAGACAGACAGACTGATTCGCACCATAAGATAAGATAAGTCTTTATCAGCCTTAAAGGTTAATAATATATCTTAAGGTGTCCTTTTTACCATTTTGGTACGGAACCCTAAAAACAGTGAATAAGCGCGTTGATGTAAACACGTTCGTTTGGCATAAACGTAATAAGTATAACGTTGTATCATTTAATAGTCCCGTAGTCCTCATGAGATTGGCCGATAAGCTTGCTTAATACTTGCGGACTTCATTTGCAGCATGTCGATTCTGTAAAAATCTCACCGTGATAACTTGCGTGGAGTGAGCTGTCAGTGTCATGCCACTGATGTTAGGGATTGACCCTTAGACATATATATATGGACTGGAAATACCTACGAAAAAAGGGTGCCTACCTACAACTCATATTGTCTCAAAAAATGGCTGCCATTGCTAGGGTTGTATCAATCAAGGAACATTGGTGCAGAGGCGGCCTTACCCATTGCGAGGCTCCGGGCGGCAGGTCTTTGCGAGGCCCTTTGTCCTTCGTGAAAAGTATGTTATGCGAAAGTAGGTCTGGTTGTTTGGTTTAGGTATTTGTCATGTTTGAGGAGAAATGCTAAAGTTATATAAATAAATGAAATTTGAGTTTTAAAATATTTTACATTGAATTATTTACAAAATTAACAAATACAGAGATGACACATTTTAAAATTTATGTTTGCGGCTTTTTCTAAGACTAAAATCTTTAATTAAAGCACAATAATCTAACGAATGAGCTCCTTTTCGATTGAAAGAATAGCAAGCGCTGAAAGCCGATCTTGTGTCATCGAATTCCTCAAATATTTTTTAATAATTTTAAGCCTCGAAAAACTCCTTTCAGCAGACGCAACTGTAACAGGTGTGGTAGCAATGATTCTCAGGACTATTTCGATAGTGGGGTAAACTTCAGTTTTTTTTTTTCTATTGTGTATTTCAGCACCGAGATAATGTCGTCATTTCCTTCATACACACGGATGAACATAATCAGTTCTTCGTACAATTCATGTCCATCAATATCACATGATTCTCCTACTGTCATAGATATTTGCAAGTCCCTGCATTGCTTCAAAAGTTCACTATCACTAATTTCCTTTCATTTTTATATTGTACATGAAACATATACTCTCATGATGTTTAAGAGCCTCAAACATAGGATGGCAGCTTGCGCGCACATTGTCGACAAATGACATAAAAATAGTTTATATTGAACATTTCTTCCGCATTCAATTCATGAGCTTCATCTTCCCCTTCATAATCAAAATGCATTTTTTTACGTCGTCTTCTGACTTCTTTGAACTGTCTGTCAATTTCATTTTTCTCGGCTATTTCTCTCGTTGTTACAAGGGATTACTGAAAACCATTTTCTCTATAATTATCGAGCCAATTTGTGAATGCGTCTAGGTGTTGTATAGCCACATCTCAGTGCATGTTTTCGCTTTGCCACATTTGACCATATGACAAGTGATATGACCATATGACAAGTGAAACTACAAATTCGAAGGTAGTTATTCCCTTTTCTATGGAATGGCATTCACTGACCAACTGACAATATGTTGTATTTTCTGCTAAATCCGTTAAAGCATCACATATATCGCTTAGTTGATATTTAACGGCCTTCACCGATGCTACCCTGCACTCCCATCTAGTTTCAGAAAGTGGTTTTAGCGATAACGACATGAGCATTTAAAATAGCCCACCTCTGACTTGAGCCGGCAAACAAAGTGTACAACCTTTGTAGCAAACTAAAAAAAGATTTTGCTTGGACACAAGACGATGCTGCATCTCCTAGGATGAGTTTTCAGCTATGACTCCCACAAGGTAAAAAATAAGCAAGTGGATTCATTTCAAGAATACATTTTTGAACACCACTTTTTTCACCTCGCATATTGGCACCATTATCATATCCTTGGCCTCTGCAGTTTTGCAATAATATACCTAATTGTTCTAATTCTGTGATTATACTATAATTAGTCAAATTCTCAGCTGTGGTTGTTTCTATTTAATCGCTGTTTTTATTTAATGACGGCGGCGGTACCCATGATGATGTGGAAGGAATGATTTCAGCTGGATCAGGATTAGAGTCATTTTAAGTCAATAAATGTTTTGCAAAAGGTTTCTTGATCATCACTTTGTATATATTTATATACAAAGTGATGATCCGGCATCACGATCACGCGAACTCATTTCGTAAATCTTGTTTTGTTTCGCAGAAACAGTCAGAAATAATTTTTAAGTAGGTATCACACGGTTTTTTTTACACTTTTCCAGCTCACTCAATACTTTAAATACTATAAGAACGTAATATTCAATTAAAATGAAAGATATGTACGGTACAGTATCGATTTTGTAACTCATACTGCAAGCGAAATAATTCCAAGGTGACAAGAGTTGACGAACGAAATGAAACACGGGGATTCCCCAAGCGATGGAGGAGCAGAACATTATGTCCCGACTCCTTTTTTTTTTTTTTTTGTTTTGTGGTGGAAAATCCTCATGGATGTCCGCCGCCCTGGGGCGGGCGGCGGTGTCTGTCAGACTCTGACTAAAAACCACCCCGGTGTTCCCTCTCTCACCTACGCCGGGGGTCGCGGGAACGAACGATACTTCCGCAACCCCCGGCTGGTGCTGGCCCGCTCGTGCGGGCCTCCTCGTGTCAGGGGGGGGGGGGGGGGGGAGTGAGGTGTTAAACTCCCCCCGCGACGTCTAAGAGGGGCGCCTCGGGTCCTGATGTGTGGGGGGCGACGGACGTCCCCAAGTCCGTCGCCCCTGGACCCATTTAGGGGGGCTGGAAGAGGGCGTTATCCGCCCTCCGCCGACGCCCGGTGCGCCTGCTGCGGGCCGGATGAGGGGACGAGATCTCCCTCTCCCTTTCCGCAGCCTCCTTCTGCGAGACGACTGTTTCGCAGAAGGAAACCACCGCGTCCCAGGACTCTTCGCTGCCGACCATAGACTCGACCACGGCCGGTAGCGATAGGTCACTGCCTACTCCTGAGATGAGGGCACGGCGCGGCTCCTCCCAAGCGGCACACTCTGCCAGCGTGTGCCGCGCCGTGTCCTCCCGGCAGTCAACGCAGTGGTGACACCGGGCGTCCGGCTCCCTGTTTATGCGACACAGGTACTTCCCGAAGCAACCATGCCCCGAGAGTACCTGCGTCGCCCGTAACGACAGGGAGCCATGCCTCTTCCCGAGCCAGCGCTCGAGCACCGGCCCATGTCCCGACTCCTGAGCTGACCCGAGTGCTATGCGATTAAAAAAATTAATTTGATGTTTTCAATTATGTTTTGAATGAATGAATTAGTTAACTACCTTTATTTTAATTTATGATATAACCTTAATATGTAATTAAGGATAAAAATCAAAAGTTTTAAATAAAAAATACAGTTAAAAAATCTATATTTTTTTAAATTTGCTTGGGTTGTTGCGCGAGGCCCCTGCAAGAGCGAGGCCCCGGGCGATTGCCCTGTTCGCCACCCCCTAAGGCCGCCGCTGCATTGGTGTTACTATAACGAGTATCGATACTAAATACGAGTCGTACTAGTTATCACGTTTGGATCATAATATAGTATACTAACTTATAGTCCGTTCTAACTAAGGTTGCCTACTTTATAGTAACTTATCCTAGTTTATTTTCGATAAACATCACTACATAGTATAAAACAAAGTCGCTTCTGTCTGTCTGTCCCTATATATGCTTAGATCTATAAAAGTACGCAACGGATTTTGATGCGGTTTTTTTTAATAGATAGAGTGATTCAAGAGGAAGGTTTTTATCTATAATACATGCATAATATAGTAGAGGAACACTGATAATTTTAGAGGTTTCTAATGTGATGTCGTAAATAAACACATTTTTTTGCGCTAAATTGTAAACGCTGGCTGAACCCGTCGAGACAGATCAAAATAATGTACTACAGTATTGTACACCTTAAAAAGGTCTACAAAAAAGTCCGCGATGGCATATGTCTATCTCTTAGGGATAACCCACAATAACCATTTTTTATCCTATACTTTTTACGAGAAATATTGGCTCTAAAATTATCAGTTTCTCCATTGCACCCGTGCGAAGCCGGGGCGGGTCGCTAGTACTTTATAATTTTGCATAAAAATACAGTATGCGAAAATACTTTATTTCTAATCTTTTGTTATGCGTAAAAGACTCATATGAACTATTTATCGATAGGTACAGACGCCAGCACATCAAGCTACCCGAAACTGTCAAATTATCGCAATCAACTTTCTTCCCTGAAAATAAAATTAATGCCAAGTGTTTTTTCGGCACAGAATTAAAAAACACCTTTTAATTGCATCACGTTTACGTATTAAAGTGAAGGAAAACAGCGTGAAGAGATATGTATCCATATGCCCAAAAACAGGTGCTTTCGCATATTATACCTTTATTATTATACCTATTATACCTTATAATATGTATGTATTTAGAAATATATATGTATGTTTATCAGCTGTCTTAGTACTCATAGCACAAACTCTGCTTAGTTTGGGAGTAGATGGCGTTGTGTGAAAGTTGTGGAATATGATTTATTTATTTATTATTATTTTTATATATGTAATTAATATAGGTATATCTATTTATTTATTTCAGGCCAAGCGGCCAGGCTATTATTAATCAATCATTTTAATACACATTTACCAAAAATGCTGTGGGAACAGAGTTATCATGTAATCTCATTGCATCAACTGTTCTATTGAAACAGCTTTCTTCAAAGTGAAGTGAACAGAGGTACCATTCTTTATGTCGGGGATTAATATTTTCTTCACCAATAGCCTCTAACCACTTTTTCTTTAGTCCTTCCTTTTTAGGAAACCTATAAAAAGTGCAAGTATTTTTATCAATAAATAATTTTGGTTACAGCTATATTATATTAGCATATGAAACTAAAATCAATAGGAAACGTCAGAAGCTATGTGCACGGTTCCAATTGGTGGTTTCTATGGAGAAGAGTCGGCAAGAAACTCCACGGTTACTCAAAATAATTGGCTTTTACAATGTTAATAGGTAGGGGAGGACAGTGTAGGCCTGTCAACAAGTACCAGGTACTTAAAAAAATAGAAGACATTGTAAAAGCCAATTGTTTTTAAAAGAGTAACCGTGGAGTTTCTCGCTGGTTCTTCTGCATAGGAAACCACCATTTGGAACCGTGCATCTAGCTTCTGACGTTTCATAAGTGCCCATGTAGGTTTATGTGAAAGAAAATATTTTGATTTTGGTGCTGTGAACCACGGGCCGGACCTAGCAAGGTCAATCGGAGCTAATAAGACGCAGGACTATTTATGTTAACATAGCAGAATATACCGATATCGTTCCAGCGGAGGAACTAGTTCCGGAAACTATTAGGCAACGGTACAACACTATTCTATTATGACATATTATTGTAAACAAACGAATGAATTAACAAAATAATAAAAAGGTCTGTTATACGGAAATTCACCCAAATATCAATACTTTAGCCATAAATTCATGATCGCGTTACAATTATATCATCGAATGTCTATTATTGTATGTGTTATTGCATGAAAACCGGCTACTAACCTGTGCAAAGAAAGTTGAGGTTGATTTTCATTCTTCCTTGCACCACACTTCACAATAAAACACACAGGCATGTTGAATTGCTGTTTTTCAACATTTACATGCAGTTTTAAAGGTAAAGTCCTCGTAATTTTCTCGCAAATCTCAATAATACAAAAAATAAACAACCATTTGACAGCTGAACTACCACGAAACTTGGCGACAAAGATGGCTGCTCTGGCACCTACCTACAACCGTGTATAGAATAACAGGGCATCTCCTGTTATATCCCATCTCAATGGATTGACCAAGCAAACATTTACAATCATAATCGAGATTTTACTAACCCAATAATACTTTGCCCGACCTGGGAATATAACCCAGGACCTCATACTCAGCAGTAGATCAACGAGACAGTCCGATTATTTATTCATTGATACTGATTAAATAATTTCATGTTTAAAATGATTGTTCGAAATAAAATCAAATATTTAATTTTCCTTGTCATACTACAAAGTATGATATCAGCATAACTAGATTCTCTAAGCTAATTCACGCAGTTGGTATAGCCGTGCGAGTCTGTAACCATCTCAACGAGAAAACATAAGGGAGCTGTCAGTGTCATCCCACACGATACTACGGATTGTCCAAGCATACATAATATTTTTTATGCTAATTCTAAATCATTCTGCATTTTAAATCATTTCAAAGCTAGTATTTTAGTCGTCCATACATTACTATTTTGTGGGGTTTTATAATAAAATAGCACAACAGAAACTTAGTCAGAATATAAATTTTCTTTTTTTTTTTGTCTTTTTTTTCCTAGACAAGTCCTTATATAAGGACTAGTCTTTTTTTCCTAGATTAAAACCCCACAAAATAGTAACGTGTTGACAAATAATATACTAGCATTGAAATTAAATAAAGTTATCAATAGAATTAGCATAAAAAAATATGATTAAAATCTCGATTATTATTGTAAATGTTTGCTTAGTCAATCCCTAGTATCAGGTGGGATGACACTGACAGCTCGCTCTACGCTCACGTCACCCAAGTTTTGACGGTGAGATGGTTACAGAATCGCACTGCAGATTCGCACTGCAGTATCAAGCCTGCTGGGACATCGTGAGATATCTAACGACAAGCTCTTGTCATTCAACCGGTTGGTTGACATACTATGTAGTTATTTACGCTGCTTCAGTTGTCTACAGTACTTAGGTTTAATTTCTAAATGAATCAAAGCAAACGTTTTCGGTAATTAATACCTATGTAATCGCTTTATACTGAACTGACCATAGATATATTGATCAGTGTATGGAGTGGGCTAGTTATGCTCGGAGTTTCTTTCAAGGATAAAATCTAATGCCGAAATTTATATCATTTCATAATTTTTATCGGTTTGTATGATGTATGTTCCAGCATCATGCAAAAACTACGGAATAGATTTTGTTCTTTGCATAGATATTCTCTATAAGTCTGGTCAGTCTGGCTTATATGAGCAATTTGTTTGTATTCTTCTATAGTTTACCGCAAGTTGTAAAAAAACCGGCCAAGCGCGAGTCGGATTCGCGCACGAAGGGTTCCGTACCATTATCTATAAAAACGGCAAAAAAAATCATGTCTGTTGTATGGGAGCCCCCTTAAATATTTATTTTATTCTGTTTTTTTAGTATTTGTTCTTATAGCCGCAACAGAAATACATCATCTGTGAAAATTTCAACTGTCTAACTATCACGGTTCATGAGATACAGCCTGGTGACAGACGGACGGACGGACGCACAGCGGAGCGGGAGTAATAGGGTTCCTTTTTAAACTTTGGGTACGGAACCCTAAAAACGAACAATATTGCTACAGATTTAACCTATTGAATGATGTGTATGTTTCAGTTTAGTTTTATTTTTTATATTTAATCATACTGTCTATCCAATGTAGGTAATTTACCTATATCGCACGCCATTCGTGTTTAACTTTTTTATACTCTGTGGAAAATGTTGTTGGTTATACATTTATACTCCCATTTTAGTCTTAAGTTCTATTCCATAACATTGTAATGTGTAACCGTTTATTTTCCCAAATAAAATACTTAAAATAAAATAGCATAAAAAGTTACTTTCACACTATACCTTTATGGAGCTAAGCAGTCAATCATGACACAATATACAGAATAGTTTAGTAAAAATATGGCTGTTATATTAGTTTTATGTCTTTCGACTTCCACGCGAACGAAGTCACGGACTGAAGCTAGTCTGTCATAAATCTGTCACATTAATCACAGATCTTCGTCAAACATAACTGCGTTAATTGCCAATTAACACTCGAACATGTGCCAAAAGTCAAATATTTAGGTGAAACGAGCGATGGAAAGTAGGCTGAAGACTGTGCATAATGAGTATGATGTAAATGCTATAGTTCTTGCCCTGTTACGGCAGCGGAAGGATTATGTAAAGTTATGGATGTCCAAGAGTAGGTACTTACTTATGCGTACTTTTTACTTGAATGCGTGGGGCGAAGTGAGTGTGAAGTAGCTGAAATATGTAGATCATAAGAGTATACGGTCAGCAATAATAGTTTGATAACAATCTTTATGAAGACTTTCAGATCCAAATCTTTAAGAAAATACTTTTTTGGGATATTCATGCAGGCAAGCAACGGTGGCCCAGTGGTAACGGCTCCGACTTACGAGTTGCAGGTCGTGAGTTCGAACCAAGGCAGGCATTTTACTGTGTATAATTTATTTCATCACCGCTGCTCTCAAAACGGTGAAGGAAAACATCGTGAGGAAACCGGCATGTCCAACAAAAAATTCGAATATATGTAATACGATATCTAAAATCAGTTGGGGTGTCTGAGGTTTTGCGCATTTAACGTTACACGTTGTATACAGGGTTATTTTTCAAAGACCAGCCAAATCTAAGGATGTGGTACAGACCATCAAACTGAACAATTTTGCCCATGGGACCAACATCGTATTCGCGACTAAAAATTCAGCCGTCCCATACGTTTAGGTCGAGTAGGTATTGAAGTTTTCTAAGGGACAGTTGATAAATTTTTCGCGAATACGATATTAGTCCAATGGAGAAAGTTGTTCAGTTTGATGGTCTGTACCACATCCTTAGATTTGGCTGGTCTTTGAAAAATAACGTTGTATAAGGTCCTAACCCTTTGATTTTGCCTTTGATATTCGTGAATCGAACCTGGACCCATGATATCAGAACATCATTTTTTGCTCTGAGCAATAGGAATCATCGATCACCATCTTTGTCACGCCATCTATGATCATGTGTCTACAACAGTTAACGAAGACTTTTACGTGGAACTTTCTCTTTTCAGACTTCGAACTGCAACCAACGACTCAGTTTGATGTGTTGGCGTTTTAACGATAGATAGCGCTGCATGTAGGTGACGTTACCTATAAAATTGACTCATCTGCCTAGCCTTTTCCCAACTATGTTGGGGTCGGCTTCCAGTCTAACCGGATGCAGCTGAATACCAGTATTTTACATGGAGCGACTGCCTATCTGACCTGCACGACGCAGTCAATTGGGTAATACGATAACCCTTGGTAAGACTGGTTGTCAGACTTTCGGGCTACTGACGACCCGTAACGACTGTCAAAGATACACGAATGACAACCGGGACCAACGGCTTAATGTGCTTTCCGAGGCACCTATAAAATTGACTATAGTTTATATACCTAACCTACAGGGACTGGGTTTTTTTATGTTGCATTACACAAAACTAAAAAAAAAAATTGAAAATAAAAGTTATTGTTGAAATTACGTCAATTTCATTTAAAATAAGCAAATTTTCAATTGAGCTTATTACTTATTATGACTTGTAGCGTAGACAGAGACACGACGGATTACCTTGTGAAGTTTGTCACTAAAAGACACAACGTACGGCCTAAAGTACTGGGTCTAGAAGGCATTAATTTTTTTTTTTTTGCTCATGGACTTCTTATATTACGAGAGTGACTTCGCATTAGGGAAGGATTTTTGAAAATTTATTCCATAAAGGGGTTAATTAATAGGCGATGAAAGTACATAATTTTTACATCCCATCGGGCGCACGCCTTGTATCTACAATTTTCGGTCATGGACTAGAGATATTCAAGGTACTTATGTAACCAACTATTCTATACGTACACAAATACACTATACACTAGGGACCAATCCACTACAAATATTAATGTTAATTTAATGTTGTATTGTAGCTTAGCTCAAAATCTGTCGATCTAGGAAAAAAATAAAAAGGGTCATATTGTTTGTTTTTGCAGTAGTTTACAATAATTTTGATTGGCATAATTTCTTGATATTTTGTAGTAATGTAAACGATAGACAATATTGTTGCCCTCCGAATAAGCCTACTTTTATCTCAGTAGGACCAAGACTTTGAGAGATATGACTTTTTTTCTACACACGTAGAGAATATCTCAACAAAAAAAAAGGAAAATGGCTGCGAAATAGCGGGGAAGTGGATTGGACCCTAGTGTGTAATGAATTTGTGTGCTAGACTACTTAGTTGCTATATAAGTACCTAGAATATCGCGAGTCCATGACCGGACACATTGTATAATCTACACATAGGTAGCGTTACTGCGTGCTGTCTTTACTTGTAATCGCTTCGATGATCTCGGGTACTCGTAGTTGTGTGATTTTCGATATTAATTAAAAGTTAGCAAAGTTGATAAATAGTTTGGCAGTGAAAACTGCTCGAGCTGTGCCTCGCCGTACGCCCACGTTCGCACGGAGGTAAAATGATCGCGGCGGGATTATATCGCGCATTGGAATTTCAACTCTCGGTGTTGAGCCGAGCGTTGAGAATCCTACAGAGCGCATCACAGGACGTAAAAAAAAACTGTTGGATTTTCAACTCTCGCCACTAAGCGGTCCGTTGAATATTCAGTGCGCGAAAAAATTCCCACTGCGGTATTTTTATGTCCGTACGAACGTCGGCTTTTTTGTAGTCACTTGGATGATCTCGGGTACTAGTAGTTTTGTTACAGGATTTTCGATACTATTTAAATGCTAACAAGGTCGATAAATGGTTTGATAGTGAAAACTGCTCTGTGCTACGCCTCGCCGTATGTGCACGACCTGTGCACATACGTAGGTAGGTAGTTACAAGGTTAACAAAAAATGAAATACGATATTTTTACGTTACAGACTACATTTAATTGAATAACTATAATAATAATTGAATACATCGTTGTCTGTTCGTTGAAAAAATCACCATACAATATAAACATAATTATAGATTAATTTTACGTGTATCTACAAGAATATAGTACAATTTTCAATCTTTTTGCATTGAGTTTTTTTTTTTCCATAAAATATTTTCATAATTACATAGATAATAAAAGTACATGAACTCCCCTACCCTACACTAAAAGCCAGATTCACACGAAGCCAGTAAATACTGGCAACTGGTTCAGCGTACACACGCAGTGACTAGAGAATACAGTCCCGGGATCCCGGGACCCTTGTCGTTTTCTGACCCCGAAAACCCCAAGATTGGCCAAGTACAGTCTCGGGATTTTCGTGGTCAGAAAACGGCCGGGCTCCCTGGATTGTATTCTCTAGCAGTGACTGATCGCCGGCGATTCACAAGCGATGTAAAAATGTCACGTCATGTAACGCTACGTGCTTATTTTTGCGAGTGGCCAAAATCGGAACTAACGTCGCCATCTTGTTTTATGAACACAATTTCACAAATTTTTACCAACAAGGGCGTTGTTGGTAAAAATTTGTCAATGTTATCCAGGCGCCAAAATATCCTTGTACTTTGACACATATTGACACATAAGGGCTGTCAAAACCTGTGTATGGAAGTGATATTTTGACATCGCTAGCGTGTTCTGCCAGTTCATATTGGCTTGCTTACTGGCCTCGTGTCTAACAAGCCTATTTGCGCCAATGCCTTTAATAAGTCCCACGTGATAGGCAAGCCTATCCTACAAATAATTATAAAAAAATAAACTAGGAATGATAATAAACTTTAATGGCACTCATAGCCTAAAATATTTGATGATGACATTTTATATTATTTTTCGCGAAAATGTTTTATTACTATTTACATTTTTTTTTAATATTATATTTTTTATTTCTTACATATAATCAGTTATTTAATTGGATGACCTTTTCGTGATTAAATGCTTGATAATTAGCGTCAATAGTTCGTTTTAAATCCAACAAATGATGCTAAAAATTACGCAAGTTTCTCAAAACACGTTGAAAATTATGTTCATTGAACTTTTTTTACCTGTAGGTAAGTAAATATTAATATTAAATAATATTCGTTGTTATTTTTTTTAATATAACAAATGCTTGTTACAAAGAAAATTTGTAAAATCACCAGTCGTTTGCTCACCCAAAAAAAAACCTTTCCAATTTTTTTAAAGATTTTTTTTTTGACATGGCAACTGGTGATTCCACACTACCTATTCTAATCATACCAACTTACAATATTCCCTCCTATTTGACTAATAATTTAGTTTTGTACACTCGTTTTCTAACAAACTGTTGTTTATAGGTACATTCAGTGCCCTTTCAGACATTTACAGTTACCGGACGAACGGTTATTGATCCGGTATTTTAACCGGTAACCGTATAGCATGAAAAGTATCGCCGTGCAAACGATTCCTGTTAGAACGGGGACTGGGTACATCTTTTTTGACACGAGGACAGATAACCCACAGTCATTTGCAATTTTAATAGTCGTTTCATAATTCATGCTTTTCCGTGCAATTTTTACAAATAAAAAAAAATTAATAATAATGACATAAAGCATTGAAGTACATAAAAACTTCAATTAATACAGGATTGAGCTCAGCTAAATTTACTAAAAGATATATTATATGACCCCTCTTACTATAAAAAACGCAAATAAGTTATAACAAGCTTAACGCCGTTACAACTTAACTTTATATTAACTTCCGTTTAACGAAACGTGGTTTAACGATAGCTGATTCAAGTGTCACTCACAACCCAAGACTCAATCATTAAACCCCATTTAACGTATCCTTCGTTTTGAAAAGAAGTGATGGGTGCATAACAAGCTACTTACAATTTATTTAATTTTTTTATATATAATTGAATCGGAACTTGATAAAAACAAATCAATTAAAATAAAACTGTCGAAATAATATATAGACATGACAAAAATACATGATAACTGACTTACTACTTCTTAGATCGGATTACACACTAACTTAACCATTTTCTCTGATATTAAGGCACAATTAAATAGGTATATAAATGACTTTATAGTGCTTATATACTAGCTGCGTACAATTATGTCAAGAACACGTCTATTAATAAACGTATCGTTAGTTACTTGCTTGAAATTTGTGTATGAAATACCTCTTCTAGTGTTGATATAGTAGGCTGAATTTTGGGCTAAATACAATACAACGTGTAACGTTAAATGCGCAAAACCTGAAAACAGTTTCATCAGAATAACGAACAGAATTAATTGAACTATTTTTTAATATAGAACACATTTCTCAAAAAATCTTCATTAAAAACGTAGCCGTGTCTATTTATTAAGGTCACGCAAGCCAATGTCAGCGGTAAGCGAGGCGCAGCGGCCCGGTGACGACTCCTCCCTCGATAAAGCGTCGTCTCAGACGCAAGAAACGATCAGAATGGCCAGTAAAACTAAAACGGCACATAAAACCTTTAAAAAAATTTTAATGACTTATTTTCTATCTGAAATAGGTCAGTTGAATTAAAAAACAGTTGGGGTGTCTGAGGTTTTGCGCATTTAACGTTACACGTTGTATATTGATTTTCACAACAAACGTGTTTGCCATCGATACGCTAAGAAGAAGAAGAAGTATGTATTTAACATTGGGCAGATAGCCAAGCTGTCGGTCTTACCAGTTGGTCTGTTAATTTTCAAAAGCTTGGGTCTATTATGAAGAAGAACTTAACCTCCCTATAGATGACTGGCTATGTGACCATTTACAGCGTCATATACCAAGGACGTTAGCAGTTACAAGTCGACCACCAGTCGTGTGTTAATGTGTTGGTATTAATCAAGAAGCTCTTAGCGATAAGACCGCCCATTGTGTCACACTTTGTAAAATTTCTAGATTTGTCTGTAATTTATATGGTGTACATATTAAAGAATATTATATTCTATTCTAAGACAAGATGGCTGGAATTAAGATAAAATTCAACAACAAAAAAAACTTCAGTCGAATCTGCTTCTACATGTAGGAAACAAAGCAGATGAGATCAGCCCACAAAAAGATCTTGATTTTCAAGCTAGATAAAATAATGTCATTGTCACCACGAAATAAGAATAGTTTAGCATAACATTATACCGTGATATTGGCGCCGATTCCCTCTTTCACAAACTAAACTAAATTTAAGTTCAGTGCATCTTTTTCTTTCTATTTTATTAAGAAAAGGACAGAAGATAAATATTAGTTTAGTTCTGTCAAATTAGTCAGCGCCTGACGTAAATTGACGTAATTTTAGTAGCTATTTTTTTAATCACGCCTAAACTTGTCTATGGAGTAAATTAATTTGACAGGACTAAACTAATATTTATCTTCTGTCCTTTTCATAAAGAAATAGAAAGAAAAAGATGCAGGGAACTTAAATTTAGTTTACTTTGTGAACAAGGGAATCGGTGCCATTGCTTTTATATCGACGGCGGAAACTTGTTTGCTGATTTAAAAAAAATCTCCAAGCTTAACAAGCGTTTTGATATATGATAGAACTTGTGAGCCCTATAATTCCTCCATAAAGTTTAGAAGACCCAACTCTAATGGACTATAGCATTTTCCTAGCTTTTGATGACAAAAGATTTCCATTGTGTTGCCCACACAATGTGGATTATCTCCACCAATGTCACGACTTCGTGACGATTTCCAAGTTTCAAAATAGCACACGATAATATGTAGACTATTTGTAAATATAGCTGTATTAACATATATTTCAATGATGAGAAAGATTATCAGATTTATTTGACAGTTAACAAAAGCAATATGACGGATGACGTAACGTATTATAACTTTTAATGATGCAATAATAATTCGATTAGTTTATTACGAAACGTGCTCTTGACAGCTAAACATATTTAAATGAATTATAAAAATGTTATTAACAACATAACCTTTTTCATTTTAATTATAACAATAAAATTCGGGCCTTTACTTGGCCTCGAACGACGTAAAACTGCAATAATTGTTCAAATGATTTTTAAACATCCGTGAACATAAATCGATATTTAATTACTACAAATAATTAAATTACAGTTTCTTAGGTACCCTGTTTAGCGTAGGTACGGATTTCTAAAGTAATTAATCGATGATCGGAAACAACCGAGAACGTTTGTGACAAATCGATTAAATAGAACCTCAATTCGATTCTACGATCGCTGTGCCGCGTTCGCATTTTATAATTGGGTTATTATATTTTACGGCTTAGTACACAATGTTTTCTTTACAAATGACACTTTTATGTCCAAAGCTGATTCTGTATAGAGAACGACACTGTACAACAATAGTTCACCAGCATTGTCACCTTTTACACCAATTCAGCAATGGATAATCAAGAGATTACATTACCATATGACTTGATTCTTAAGGATCAAACACACCTAACAGTATCCATTAGCAGTAAAAAAAACTGGTACATATTTTTGCAAACGCCATGTTTAACCGTGGTTTAACTCCCGTCAACGTTACGTTATTTCTTAAAAACGTGTGTTTAATCCATTGTCATTTGAGTACACATGTTATTTGGTTGTGTTCGTTTAGTTTCGTGATCGAGGTAAAAATGTGTTGGCTCCGATGGTGCGCTGCTTTCGTCATCAGCCGATAGATGGCGCCCTTTCAGCTGTGGCGTTGTGTTATCTGAAACAGAAATAAAGAATTTCAACCACCTCATTGTGTTTTATGTAGCACTTATTATTTTAGTGGAGGACTAAAATTTTAAGAACAACTACTTAAGCTCGTTTAAAAACAGCGGGGTGATAGCACATCAGTAGCAATGGCTTTCATTTTGACATTTTGACAATCTTGTTGAACTGTCAAAATGAAACCCATTGCTACTGATAGTGTGTTACGCGATTAGCCTGCAGGACTAATTATTAAATTTGGTTGGCCCAAAATTTATTAATATGATTGAATACAAATGTATATACTAATAATAAAACTGACGTTTGTTTGTTTGAACGCGTTGATCTCTGGACCTTCTTGTAAAATTATTTTGGCATTTGACAGCCCAATTCTTGAGAAAAGCTATAGGCTACTAAACATCACTGGGACCCTTCAGAGCCGAGCAAAAAAGAAAAAAGTCAGAAAGAACGCTAAGCGAAAAAGAAGTAATAGCGCGGGCAGGCGATGCAATGCGACGGGGTGGGGCGGGGAACAGCAGGGTAATTGCGTAACACACTATCAGTAGCAATGGGTTTCATTTTGACAGTTCAACAACATTCATTGCGTTATTTACGTTGTTGAGCAAGCACATTTTTCTAACATATAGAGCAATGGATTAGCAATATGCTTCAAAATGATTCAAATTGAGAGTAAGTGTGTTACGCAATTGGAGTGCAGGAAATTTCACGCGGACATAGTCGCGGACAGATGCTAACATTAAAATAAAAACAAATATTATAAGTAATTGTTTAATTTCTTAACTAGATAAACATTGGCGCCGATTCCTTTGTTCACAAACTAAATTTAATTTCAGTGCATCTTTTTCTTTCTTTCTATTCCATTAAGAAAAGGACAGAAGACAAATATTAGTTTAGTCCTGTCAAATTAAGATACTCCATAGACAAGTTTAAACGTGATTAAAAATTAGCCTCTAAAAATAAGTCAATTTACGTCATGCGCTGACTAATTTGACAGGACTAAATTAATATTTATCTTCTGTCCTTTTCTTAATGAAATAGAGAGAAAAGGATGCACTGAATTTAATTTTAGTTTATTTTGTGAACAAGGGAATTGATGCCATTAAGTAGGTAAGTGTGAGCCTCAACTTGAGGTGTAAGGGCAGAAAAGATTTCCGATTCATTAATTAGTATTACAAACGTGACGACCATGGAAGTATTTTTTTTTTTCCACAACATACATTGCAAAAGCAAATTATATTATGTATGATGGTTATTGAGAGAAAACTGGTTTGAATCAAGATAAAACAACGTAAGACCATATCCTTGAAGTTAATTTAATATATGATTGGTTTAATATTTGTTTATCTACTATTTGATTGAGTTACTCAGGGAAGTACAAGTATTAAAAGATAGAACTGGTTTTTATTTATAATAGCACAACAACAATTACTGTTGTTAAATAAATAGTTCTACCGTGTCTGGGCCCCTGTAAAATAGCAGACTTTTTTAGTGACTATGAGAATAGATAATGTTTATATAATGAGAAGCAATAATCAGCATAATAAAGTTCCCAATACCGTGAGAAAACGGCCTGTCCTAGAACCAAAAATTCGAAGACATGTGATATCTACCGACCCGCACTGGGCCCGCGTGGTGGATTATGGCCCACACCCTCTCACAGAGAGGAGGCCTGTGTCCAGCTGTGAGAACGTTATAGTGATTAGGCCAAGGTGCTAAGCAGTAGTAGTCTTGTAGTATTTATAATAGAATAGAATACTATTTATTATGTACACCATCTAAGGGGCCGTTAAAGTATTACGTAAGCAGATTTTTTGCAATTATTAACTCCCCTCCCCCTCGTCAGCAAAAGTAAGCAAAAGTATTCCACCCCCTCCCCCCGCCCTGCTTACGTAAACATTGGTAGGTGTGTTCTGGTTTATTTATTGGTTCATGAACCTGCTGCTCTTGTAACTATTTGTTTAATTATTATTAATAATAATTTCCCTGAACATGCGTTTCGTTTTCAAGCATAGACAAGTAGGGCCATAATAATGTGTTCAAACCAAAATTGACTAAATTTTGTAGAAATCCGAAAAAGTAAAGAAATAAATACTGCTGACGTAATCACCATCCAGACCCCCATCGTCCATGCCATTTAAAATAAGCAAAGCAAAGGCGGCGGGGGTCTTTGTAGTTTAGGGGCCATTCAAGTATTACACTTGAATGGCCCCTAAACTCAGACATAAACATAGAAATTTTACAAAGGGTGACACAATGGGCGGTCTCTCGCTAAGAGCGATGTTTTAAAGACAAACTTTGGATGATATGGAGAGGGAGAGGAAGGCCAAAGAAAAGATGGATGGACGGTGTGAGGAATGATATGAAAGAGAAAGGAGTAAATGATGCCATGACGTCTAACAGGGAAGAATGGAAGAAGAAAACGTGTTGCGCCGACCCCAAATAAAATGGGACAAGGGCAGGAAGAAGAAGTATATTTATTTATTTTTTTTTCGTTACCTAGGCGCATGTCTCTGTCGCATGACGTGCGGCAACTCCCGGCGCTCATCCTCGCCCAGCTGCAAGCCTGCCACAAGCTGCATGATCTCTCGCTCCTTCTTTAGTTCCTCGCGACCTGACTCCACCTGGAATCCAGAAGATAAGAGGTTATTATTGGAAGAGTCATTTAAATACATATTCACCAACGTCAGAACTCAAAATCAAAGCATTCATTTCAATTAAACCATTCGCAGACACTTTTGAATTGTCAAAGGAGTCAGTCAGAAAGATGAAGCTAGTTGCCCAGTCCAAAGCGTAGTAAGTTCCTCTTCGTCATCCTCTTGCCCTGATCTTAATTAATTTGGGGTTGCGCAGACCCCAAATTAATTAAGATCAGGGCAAGTCTCCTTTTTTCATACATCTTAGCAATCACTCCCATTCTACCTATAACATCTTCCACACGATTCTATCGTTTCATTCGTCTTCTATCTCTCTCAGCCATCCACATTCATATTCAAAACCTTAGATCACACTAATATTATAAAAGCGAAAGTTTGTGTGTGTGTTTGTATGTTTGTTACTTCTTCACGCTCAAACGGCGTTGGATGAAATTTCGTACACAGATAGTTTATAACCGGGATTAACACATAGGATACTTTTATTCCGATATTCCCACGGGATCGAGACTTATGTGGGTGAAACCGCGGGGCGCAACTAGTAAATTATAATCCACTGTAATAATCAAAACTATACTGAACAAATTCCGCGATAGTGGAGCAAAACTGAAGCTTCTTTTTTAGTGCCTCTATTTGGACAGTTTGGTTTCATCAAATTAAGGAGGCTAAATGTGAAGATGTGATTTAAAAACCCGCGTATAGGCATCTCTCTAATTCAGAGATTTCGCTTAGGTAAGTCATGTTATTCCCCTTTGACTCATTTTGTTGTCACTACGAGTATATCATCAACATCAAGAAAGAATTTCTTAAGAAGTAAGCAGTACCTTTGTACTCAAATTATAATTATGTCATATACATATGTATTTTACTGTGTGCACATAAATAATAAAAAAAAGAAAGAAAAGATACCAGTGCCTACCGTTGCAGTATGTACCTTTGAACTCAAATTATAATTATGTCATCCCATATGTATTTTAATGAGTGTACAGAAATATTAAATTAACTAGGTATATAAAAATATTTTTGGAACACGCACAAGAAATAGAAACAGTAAAAAGGCAGCATTTAAAACTATCAAAGTCGTCATCAGTACCTACCAAGTGTCATTACGATTAGCATAGCTAAGAACTCCGACGAATGAGAGACGAAGTTATGAAACAAATGAAACGCGATTACATAAACTATAGTCAACAATAAAATATGTCACCTTTGGGCACCCTCGACCCAATAACGATAACGTTTCTCACCACGTAACTAGTTACAAACGTTGCGCAACGGTTACAGCAACTACGCAATAACGTACCCGGCGTTATTTCCTTATGGGTGAACGTGGGATATTTCACTACACGCACGAACTTAAACGAATCAAGTGATTTGGAATTAAGAACAATTTCGAAAATTGACCGTTACCCAATTCCGAACGTTCGAAGGAGTTTAGTAATGTGTTTTGGTAATTGAAAACAAAGGAATTGTTTTGCGTTAACTGTGTGTGTGCAATGTTTGCTTTTCATTCAATGAAGTGTTTTCACTGAATCACAACGAATGGGCATACAAGGCGTTTTGATTTAGTGAAATTCATGTTCGTATCTGTGAATTTTGTATGTTATATTACAACTAGCTGTGCACGCGACTTCACGTGCACGTCGGAAAACAAATTGGATTTGGTGGGTTTTAATATTTTTTAAGTTCTATTTTTTTTACATTTATTATTTTCCTAAATACTCTAGCCATTAGCATATATTTAGTTCTTATAACATCAGATGTCTGGCAGTGAAAATCCCGTCAAAATCGGTCCAGTCGTTTCGGAGATTAAACGGAACAAACACACAGACATAAAATTTAAAAATTGTTTTTTTTTTTGTCATAAATGCCGTAAGTATATACTTTCATATGAATTTAGTAAAAAGCTGTTATTTTGATATTACAAACACACTTCAATTTTATTAATTGTATGTATAGATGCCTAGTACTTTCAATGTAAAAACTACCAACTAAGATACGAATGACTCACGGCAACTAAGGAAAATATTGAGAGGTAACAACCACTGAAATCTCCAAGGTGAAACGCAAGCGGAGTGATCAATGCTCGTCTCTCAGCAGTCCTGCAGTGCAGTAAAATAATGCAACGTACGAAAAGTAAGCAGACACGGGCAGTGAAATATTGGGCATGTGATGCGGAGGAATGAGGAAAATATCGTGAGGAAAGTTTTGAGTCTGAATGTGGATTTTTGTAACCATATTATTTTGATTTAAGAGAGATTCCATGGAGTTTCTTGTCCGTTCTTCTCCATAGGTACGCTTTGATATGGGCCACTAGCTTCATCTTTCTGAATGAACGACGACCCCTTGACAATTCAAAAGTGTCTGTGACTGGTTTATTTGAAATAAATGCAGGTACGGTTTTTTCAGGATCACGTTTAGTAGTGTACGTGTTTAAATATACATATTCAGACAAGCATCCAGTTTTCCGGATACTGCAAACAGGATGCTTGTGTGTATTCGTATATTTAAACAAGTACACCAATAAACAGGATCCTGCAAATAAACCGTACCTGCAAAAAACGGGATCTTGCCGTGGGAAAGCGCCCTAAGAGCGGTTCTGCACTGCATCCGATCCGAATCCGAATTCAAGATCCGAGTTAAGCTCTATACTCGTCAGGGCAGACTTCGCATCTAGTGCGCAACCCTTCATACAAATATTACTTTGGCTACTTCGGCCTGACATATCTCGGATTCGGATCCAATGCAGTGCAGAAGCGCCAACGGACTAAAAAAAATGTGTCGTTTCATACAAAATTTCAATTCAGCTATACCTACCGGGTTATTTTTCAAAGACCAGCCAAATTTAAGGGTGTGGTACAGACCATCAAACTGAACAATTTGGTCCATGGGACCAACATCGTATTCGCGAATAAAAATACAGCCGCCCCATACGTTTAGGTCGAGTAGGTATTGAAGTTTTCTTAAGGGACCGTTGATAAATTTTTCGCGAATACGATATTGGTCCCATGGAGAAAGTTGTTCAGTTTGATGGTCTGTACCACATCCTTAGATTTGGCTGGTCTTTGAAAAATAACCCGGTATACAAATCAGGCGATCTTGCCGGCCTGTGCAAATCGCCAAAACGAGAGATTAGGCAACCCGAAACCATTATTCCGCGAGTATTACTAGTTATTATGCAAGCGATTCACGTCTTGTTGACGGGTATTTTGTATCCGTTTACTTCGCAAATGTCAAAATAGAATTGATATGTGCCGCAATTTGAAAAATAATAGCATCTTCCAATAGGGTTTGGACTTTTGCGCCACCTAAGTGCTATCGCTAGTTCAAATATGCACTCGTATAAGCTCAATCTCAGTCAGAATATTTATGACTCCGGTGCCTACGTGCTAAGTTATCATCATTAGGAATGCTGACAATACAGACACGTATGATTTACACCGCCGTACCCGTAAAATAACGCAATAATTCATCCAAATAGAAAGGTTTAATTTACAATGATTGCTAAAAAAGCTGTTCGTTGTTTTATAAATGTTTTGTTATTAATTACTAATTCCCGTATTAAGCGATTGCGTATGAAAAAAAGTATCTGAGTAACCTGTACACAAACCCTGTTGTTTACACTTTCACCGGTTACTTTTGGAACAGACTTTACCTACTTTTTTCGTACCGGCACTAAAGAAAAAGAAATGTCAATATTTTCGGATGAAATTCGAAATTTGAAAACACTCGACCTACCTCGCCAATCAGTCAAATTATGACAAATGTCATTGAAAAAAAAAAATTCTTGCCATAATACGTTCACGATCGACATAACTGCACACGCAATATCAAAGTCATTTCGTAGGTACGTACTTCGTAGTGCGAAGGAAGTGCTCAGTTCCCACGGTGCGATTGTACACTTGGTGTCATATCGAGTGACATTATGAAATGTATCGAGATTCGGTTCGAGTACTGGCTCGATGTGGGTGTCATCGCGATTTTGAATGTGCCCGCGAATGTTCAATTTTTATCGAGAAATTGTATTTTTTTTTTTCAATACCTAAATTTTATCATCGCAGTCGGCATAGCTCGCAAAATAGGCTTGCCTCGGTTGCGCCTGTCATTCGCAGGTGTTTGACAGCTAGTCTTACCAAGGGGTTCCAACACTGTTAGATACCCAGTAACTGGAGGTCCGATAAGCTGTCGCTCCGTTTAATACACTGTTATTTAGCTGAATCCAATAAGACTGGAAGCTGACCATAATGTACTCGTAGCTGGAAAGACGCTAAACTGAAGTCAACCACGTTCCGTTTAAAAAAACATACTAACTAAAATGTGTCATAGAGATATGGGTGTGTATTTAGAGATTTTTTTTTACATATTGATTTGTTCTTGTCTTGTATTTCCGCAAGCAAGGCAAAGAAAATTTTCTTCAACAAAACGTGATTATGTCGTCATTGCTAACATTGTACTCCAGTTGTAAGTGAAAATGAGAACTGAATAACTGCACAGTGATTTTGCATAATAAACATTCTACTTACATAGTTTTAGCAAAGTCATTTCTTTAGGGTGCGTTTCCACAGAAGCGGAGCTGGGCGGAGCGGAGCGGAGACGTGTAGGAATCGTCCAATCACAGACGAGACGAGTGACGCGATGAGGATTTCAAACATTATGATTAGTCCATTCCTGCACGTCTCTGCTCCGCTTCGCCCAGCTCCGCTTCTGTGGAAACGCACCCTTATGCTTTCTTCAGTAACACAAAGCGGAAAGTATACAAAAGCGTACTTCGGGGTAATTGCGGAACACTATCAGCAGCAATGGCTATCGTTTTGACAATTCAACAACATTCATTACAATATTTACGTTGATGAGCAGACAAATTTTTCGAACATAATTCGAGGGCTTCATAACAAATGGGCGTAAGTGAAATTTTACAGGAGGGACCAAAAAGAATAGAATTTGAACTATACTAACTAGGCTAAGCTCGAGGCTTAGATATAGTTTATTTTATTTTATTTATTTTTACTTTATTCTTTTGGTTTATAGTTAAAATTTTATTCACATTTTTGTCCCTCCTGTTAAATTGCTACTGGGGTAAATCTCATTGTCCAACTCTTACAAATCTTTAACGTTAGCTCAAACACATACACAAAAACGCCACCTAGATCCCTGCCCATCCCTTTAAATAGCAATCGTAATGAATACACATAACGCAACGGAGTTGTCGTCTTACTTTCTACGGCCAGCTATGCAAACGCTGTCTATTTGCACTGCGACGCGCATGCGCTGTGTACTAATCGTCGGCGTACGCGCATTTGAATATGCGCACCGATACAGGTAGTTTATTGATACTTGTGTGTTGGGAAAGGTTCGAAATCAATGTGGGTTGCAGTCAGCCTATTCGAACCTTGAACCATTATACCTTGTTCCAAAAATATCAGATGAAAATGTAAACAAATTAAAGTTACGTCCAACAAGTTACGAGCAATACATCGATTGATTTAAATATTAATTAATGGTTGAAACAATATGGTCTCAGCCCGTTAACTCAGCCGCCATACACAACGAAAACCGTGTAACCTAGATAGGATAACTTTGCATGCACCTAGATTTGATGTACGATTACCTTCTAGGTGTCGTGGATTATAAATAATTTAAATTTAACCAGCTTCACTGTTGATCAAACTGATACCTTCGATCAATTTGTGAGCAATAACCATTTTAACACATTGAGCGCCAAGCCCATAAACTGTGTTTTTCATTTTCTGGAAGTAGATTTTTTTCTGCCTAATTCATATTCTCATGCTATTTTAATAACATAGGTATCAAATTAAATGCGTGATTTTCCAAAATTTTCCAGAAACAACCGTAGAGGCCAGAGGTATTAGAATTGGTACCAAATGTATTACTGTGTTATGATACACTGGGTTTCGTGGCGGGCACACTGGCCTCCGAATGAAGCACTGACTGTGCTTCCCGAAGGAAACACGCGACCTCTGAAGGTGGTGCTTAGTGTTTCCGGAAGGATACACATGGCGCTCAACGTGTTAACCCACTGTCAAAGGATGACAGTTGTAATTTAATGTAAAGACGCCAGCACATCAAGCTACTAAAAACTGTGAAATTTCATTAATAGATATTCAACTTTATCGCTAAAGCACAAGGTTCAAAGCTGCTTGGAAAAATTAGACAGTGTCGGGTAGCTTGATGCCCTGGTAAAAAAATACGGGCCGAAAATACACCGAAAACAGGCCGAGGTAGTGAACAAAACGCCGAAAACACGCCGACACACGCCGAAAATAGGCCGAAAACACACCGAAACACGCGTTTTGTTCACTACCTCGGCCTGTTTTCGGCGTATTTTCGGCCCGTATTTTTTACCAGGGACAGACTATTTAAATTTAATAATTTACTGAGAGGGGCTTGTCGCTAAGTAATAAAAACCGCACGGGTCCGTGGATGGGTGACCATCTTCACATACCAAGACCCCTCCGTGCCTCGGAAAGCACGTTAAGCCGTTGGTCCTAGCTCTCATTGGTGGATCTTTGACAGTCTTTATTGGCCGGATGTATGAGCGTAAACGAGGCAAAAGGAGTACTTATATAGGGTGACTGGTAATTAGTGTTCTACTCATCATTACAAACAATTTTTACTATCGGACCAAATCCGAAATCGCGAAAAAAAATCAGCTGTTCCCTACATTTATGTTCGTACGAGTCGTCAAAATGTAGGGAACAGCTGATTTTTTTTTTCGCGATTTCGGATTTGGTCCGATAGTAAAAGTTGTTTGTAATGATGAGTAGAATCATGTGTTTAAGTATCGATCACTAATTACCAGTCACCCTATATAAATATCGTACGAGTAGCAGGTAGCGTTCTGTAGTTTCTGTTTCTGCCTACCCACATGGGAAGAAGGCGTGAGTTTGTTTTTTTTTTTTTTTCAAATGTGTTCAAATAATAATTGCTACAATTAAATCGAATGAAATCCTTCAAAATGCTACAACAAAAGGTGTGTGGTACAAGCTCCTGTGAAGCCCTAATAGCCGTTATTAGGCAAGGCCTTGGCGTGCCTCGGGAGTCACGGACAATGGAAATATCAAAACTGATACCTGCCCTAAGGTGCAATTACAGAGGAGTTTCAACTTGATCGTTACATTGTCAGTTCACTGTGAACATGTGATTTGGGAATGTCATGAATTGCGACGGCTTTTTTTTTTAAACGTTGCCCCACACTAGGAATTTCTCCTGAATTGTGGGTGCGTTTACAAACATTTCAAACTCAAACTCAAACTGAAAGCATTTATTTCAAGTAAACCAATTACAGGCACTTTTGAATTGTCAAGGGGTCGGTCAGTGAGAAAGATGAAGCTATTTAAACTCACATACACAAACAGCCAGACCCGTAACAACTACTTGTAGATGATACAAATATTTGTTCCGTGAGGAATCGAACCCGCGACACGCAGCGTAGCAGTGAATCGCTTAACCACTGCGCCAATCGTGCCGTCATTTTTTTTGCGAGGTTTGTCGAATTTTTGGAGTGGCGAGTTGGTGGGTGTCAAACAAGACGGCGACGTTAGTTCCGATTCTGGTCACGGATTAACGACTATTTATTCATACATTTTTGACGTTTAAACGTCACTTTACTTTAATCATTGTTTATAAATAAACCCCATCCTGTGTATTTCTGGCTTTAAGATCCAAGAAAATAAACAAAAACTTTTTACACTGACCTTTACCGAAATTCCTTTACAGAAAATAACAAGAAAATATATTCGCACTTCGTCCGACGGCCATGATGGCGACACGATAAGTTTCCGAGACGAAAGCGTGACATACGAGCATACATACATGTGGAGTCGTGCTGAATTAATTGACATAATCAGTTGATTGGCTGTGTAAAATAGTTGCAGGTTAACAGTAACTGTTATTAGCACGCAAATTCCAAGCGCATGTAATACTTTAGGTAAAGATATAACCCGTAACCACCTACCACCGGTCCCTGAGACCGCTACGGCAACTAGCAAATAATGGTTAAGGTAAGTTTACATTCATTACACACACTAATGCATGTTGTGACTATTGTTTTTTCCTAAATAAAGGATGTGTAGAAAAGGTATATAGACGCGCACTGTCCTACGACACTTACACATCGAAATATTTGAGTGCAAAAATACGTTGCGGTCTCAGGGACCGCGGTGGATACCTTGGTTATTTAAGACTAGCATCCGCCCCCAGCTTCGTTTGCGTAGAATTCGGAATTCCCGCCGTTTAAATCCTATTACCCGTTTTCCCGTAGGAATGAAGCATTTTCCCGCGGTAAAAAGTAGTCTATGTTCATCAGGGATACTGTCGGCTTCTAATGGTAAAACAATTTTTCAAATCGGTCCAGTAGTTTCGGAGCCTATTCAATACAAACAAACAATCAAATCTTTCCTCTTTATAATATTAGTGTAGATACAGTGTGAGTCTTTATAAAGTGCACATATTAAAAAGGGTGAAAACATAAACAATTTTATCGACGGAAAAAATGTCAAAATTTTTTTTTTTTTTTAATGGTAAAAAATGGTAAATTTTCTTTAAAAATCATGAATAATTAATTTATGAGGTTTCTTTTTCAAAAAATTATGGCTTTATTAGCTTGGCCTATTATTAGAGATCATTATTAATTTTGTTTTGTTTTAATATGACATTTAGTTTCAAAGTAGTAACAGTTTGTTTTCATGGGGTACCCAGACGAGAGTAAAAAAAATTAAAAATTTAAATTTTTTTTAGATTTTTTTTGACATTTTTTCCGTCGATAAAACTGTTTATATTTTCACCCTTTTTAATATGTGCGCTTTATAAAGACTCACACTGTATAACATGAGCAGTGGTGGTCCAGTGGAAACGGCCGTGACTTACGAATTGTAGGTCGTAGGTTCGAACCCTGACAGGCGCTTTACTTTTTGTGTAAATTATTTCATCACCACTGCCCTAAAACGGTGAAGGAAAACATAGTGAGGAAACCGCCATGTCCTAGAACCAAAAATTCGAAGGCATGTGACATCTACCAACCCGCACTGGGCCCGTGTGGTGGATTTCAGCCCATTCCCTCTCACAGAGAGGAGGCCTGTTTCCCAGCCGTAGGAACATTGTAGGTTGATTATGATATGAATTAAAACATAACTTTCAGACTGTTTTAGTCACAGACTTAGTACAAAGGACATTGCTCTGCGCCCATACATTGTTCGCCCTGAAACCAAGAGCGTCGGAAAATTATGTGTTGTATTGTCGATCATTAGTAAACTCCTATAAGATCTTATTTTTATAGCGGACTAGCTGCAGAATAGATATGTGAGTGATTGACCAAAAAGGGACCTGGAGGGATTGGAAACCGTTATTTTTTTTTTGAATTTTTGAATCTGTGGTCTTTTAGCTTTGTTTTGGTGTAACCAGAATATTTTTAGGTGCCGTAGTTTTTTTTTTAATGAATTTTTTTGTGAGCCGAGGCTGTTTTGGAAAAATTACACCTTACACACGAAACTTGTTTCTACACGAAACTGCAAACGCGATTTACTCGAAATCAATTTATTTTCCCTTGAGGTCCCTTTTTGGTCAACCAACACATATACAACGTGTCCCAGAAATCAACGTCAAGCCGAAAACGGGCAATAGGCCAAGTCGTGACAGCTATTAGAAAAATATAAAAAAAAATCTTGGTCATGTACTTTTCGAATTATAAGCATTCAAAAATAAATCTCAAAAAGTGACACCCTGTGATGGTTTTTCAAGTCCTGTGACTACATTATTAACATTTCGATAGTTTTTTTCTCTGTGATGTAACCATGAATAACCCTTCTGTAAATTACAGTTAAAAGTAAAACGTAACTGCCTCAGTTCTAAATTAAATGTTAGATTTTTGCCCAATATTGAATTCAAAATAATGACATCACCCAACTTTAACCGACTGTACTGAAAAAAAAATCTACTACACTATTTTGGCAAGTAGCTTTAAAGGATGGCGCGTTTAGTCAGGATTCCAAAATGGTATAACACATACTAATTGCTACTTCTTAATTGAGAAAAAACATTTTTTTTTTATGAAGCCGTATTTCATAAAAGTTCGATTGAGACGAAGAGTGACGTTATTTTGACTAGTGTGAGCGAGAAAGATTCATTTTAGCTAATGTGAGGTGACGCTACTTTGACAAGTGGGAGCGAGATAGATAGTGACGCTACTTTTATCTAACTAAGAGGGAGACGGATTGACACATCATTTCATATGTGTGAGTGAAACAGATAGAGACGCTACTCTGGCTAAACAGGGATGCGTCGGCAAATTGTGCAATACTGCAGTACGTTACGCTCTTTCGTTGACTGCACATCTTTTTGTATTCGTATTGACTTCGTACTTACAACTGTGGCTTTGTTTATTGGACTTGATTTGCATTGTAATTTGGATTTATCTGCACCGTTTCTGACAACCCCGGACTTGTTTTAATCGCAACCCCGTGTTTGTGTAGTGTTTTATCATGCCATCTCGATACACCGCACAGGAATACGCCAACATGCATCTCATTTATGGAGAATGCTTATGCAACGCCAATGCCGCAGCAAGAGTGTATCGTGAGAGATACCCGAATGCTGAGCGTCATCCCGATCATCGAGTATTTATTAATGTGCATCGGTCATTATCAGAAGGTCGATTTCCTAGCCAAATGGTTAGCGAGGGAAGACCCGTTATGCCCTACGAAGCCGAAGTCTTGCAAGCAGTTGAAGAAGACAGAAGTATCTCAGTACGTGGAATTGAACAGAGCATAGGAGTCCCCAAAAGTACTGCACATCGTATTTTAAAAAAGAACGAGTTTCACCCATACCATGTACGACGAGTACAAAGTCTGCTACCCCGAGACTACCCAGAGAGAGTACGATTTTGTCGAACGATGTTGCAGAGGCACCGAGAGGACCCGCGATTCTTTGAAAAAATTCTATGGTCCGATGAATCAACATTTAAAAAGGACGGTTACATGAACCTCCACAATTTGCACAAATGGCACGTGGAAAATCCAAATTTGATGCGGGAAGATAGATCTCAGTACCAGTTTAAAGTAAATATGTGGACGGGAATTTTGAATGGTAAAGTTATTGGTCCAATCGAGCTGCCGAAGAATTTAAATGCCCAGGGTTATTTGAACTTCTTACAGAACCAATTACCAGAATTATTGGAAGAAGTGCCACTGAACATTTACGGCAGCATGTGGTATCAACAAGATGGCTGCCCAGCGCATTATGCTCTCACTGTACGAGAGTTTCTCAATCGAGAATACCCCGATAGGTGGATTGGGCGGGGTGGTACAATTTCGTGGACTGCCCGTTCACCCGATTTAAACCCCATAGATTTTTTTTACTGGGGTACGATAAAGGATAAAGTGTACTCTAAACCAATTCAAGATTTAGACGAGCTGCAGAAGCCGCTGAATACATCAACTCAAGAAGATACGCCCGTCTTATTACGCGATCATTTTTAAAGAGATGTAGAACTTGCATTGCAGCTGAAGGAAAACAGTTTGAACATTTGTTATAAAACTTCGTAAATCTGATTTAATAAAAATTATAATAAAAGAAATCCAACGACTGAATTTTATTTCAAATGCACCTAAAACCAACAATGTACTTTTTTTCCTCAATTAAGAAGTAGCAATTAGTATGTGTTATACCATTTTGGAATCCTGACTAAACGCGCCATCTTTTAAAGTTACTTGCCAAAATAGTGTAGTAGATTTTTTTTTCAGTACAGTCGGTTAAAGTTGGGTGATGTCATTATTTTGAATTCAATATTGGGCAAAAATCTAACATTTAATTTAAAACTGAGGCAGTTACGTTTTAACTTTTAACTGTAATTTACAGAAGGGTTATTCATGGTTACATCACAGAGAAAAAAACTACCGAAATGTTAATAATGTAGTCACAGGACTTGAAAAATCATCACAGGGTGTCACTTTTTGAGATTTATTTTTGAATGCTTATAATTCGAAAAGTACATGACCAAGATTTTTTTTTATATTTTTCTAATAGCTGTCACGACTTGGCCTATTGCCCGTTTTCGGCTTGACGTTGATTTCTGGGACACGTTGTATGTATTTTTAAAAAAGTATCCGATTTTGAGGTTATAATCGAACCATAAGGTATAGTTTTTCATAGCTCCGAGTAATTTTTAAGAAACTGAAAAACAATATCATAATACATTTAGCTATTTTGAGTACCTACCTACCTTAATTAGGTAACTATGAAATTTTTTTCTAAAGCCTAACCTCTAATCTTTTTCGGCACGACATGACGTTTGGCAAAGATGGCGGGGATTAATGTTATTAATCGCGTAAAATACTTTTATAATGTTCATTTTGGCATGCAGCTAGTCCGTGTTAAAAAAGTATTTGCAATTAATATAGTAAAATAGACAATTAATTATCGCGTATGTCCGATACTTGTGTTGCGCAGGGCGATTCTGAACAATGTTCTTTCACCAATGAGCGATCAGCACATCTAACCAAGTCAAGAGCTGTCAGTGTCAAGATTCCAGAACAATTATGACGCTGATAGCTCATGAACGCGGTTCAGATGTGCGGATTGCGTTCAGTTTCATTGCTGAAATCCACCCTTAGTACATAATACTATCTTAAGCGTCAGTCAGGTCAGAGCAATCCCCATATCCAACAGGTGCTAAAAAAATCACGTAAAAGTGTTGGGTGATTGCTAACATCATATTAAAACCAACTGAGAACATAAAAAAGCAACACATTGACGTAATATTCAAATTGCGAATGCCAGTTGGTATGCCGCTTTTATTTGGAGTATGATTGACTGACTGGAGTCGTCGTAAGCATGACTACTGAATCACTGGATCTATTCAGACGAAAGCTCACCGTGAAAACTTAGGTGAAGTGAACTGTCATTTATCAGGGAATGTGCTGTCTGGACTCGAACCCTGGACCTACAACTCGTAAATCGGGGCCGTTACCACTGTGCCACCACCGCTCTACACTAAACTACTACTTTTCTAGGGTTCCGTGCCTGAAAAGGAAAAACGGAACCCTTATAAGATCACTTCGTTGTTCGTCTGGCTGTCCGTCAAGACCATTTTTCTCAGGAACGAGTGGAGTTATCAAGTTCAAACGAATATCAAATACTCAAGGCTGCAATCTCTTGAAGCAGTGAAAAAATCAAATTTCTAAGTCAATGCAATCAAAAAAAAAACAGAAATATCGAAGGCAATTGTAGGATTAGAAGTATTAGAATTTAGACATAGATTATTTGTGCTCAATCCGTGTACCATCATAGACAGTACACACATGCACAGGACTCCTCTCGGCGAGAGGGAATGGAGCATAATCCACCACACGGGCCCAGTGCGGGTTGGTAGATGTCACATGTCTTCGAATTTTTGGTTCTAGTACATGCCGGTTTCCTCACAATGTTTTCTTTCGGCGTTTTGAGAGCTGTGGTGATGGAATAATTTACTAAGTAAAACGCCTGTCTGGGTTCGAACCTACGACCTGCAACTCGCAAGTCGCCGCCGTTACCATTGGGCCACCACAGCTCATAAATCAACATCTTACTAATCCAACTATCTTATCAAATGTGATAGTTTGTATTTTTGTTACTCAATCACGGAAAAACAGCTGAACGGATTTCGATGAAATTTGGTACACAGATAGTTTATAATCTGGATTGCCACATACAATTCTTTTCATCCCGATAACTCAATCCACGCAGGCGGAGCTGCGATCAAAAGCTAGTCGGCTTTAAATGTGCGTAGGAAGTCGTTATGCGTAGACATAGATTCAAATTCACCGCTAGAACCTATCGACAATTCGACAGAGCCGCTTCTAGGTCACTTCGTCCATTCACGTCGCGACGCCCGTTCAAGGTTGTAGCTTTCACACAATCAGCTGAGTGGCCCTCATTACATTTAGTTCAATCATTCAGCTATCATACTATTACGGGACCGGTAAGAGACGGTATCTCGTATAGTAATTGCGTAGGAAGGTACCGAAGATGATTTATTACATTTTGGTATAGACCTACTTATTGGCATAACATGTTTGACAAAAAAAAAAAATGATAGCTTGATCAGGTTCGAAATTTGAATCGATTCTTCAAGAGTAGACTCTAGAGAGAAATGGCTTCTAGATTCATGTGGCAAGAAATTAAAATAAATTATCGAAAATGCAATAAAAGATTGATAAAGATTACAAAATATCGGAATGCAATAAAAGATTGATAAAGATTACAAAATATCGGAATGCAATAAAAGATTGATAAAGATTACATAACTAGTGTCAAAAAAGTAATAGATGTGTAGGGTGTCGCACAATTTCAAAACCAAACAACGTTCCGTGAAATTTCAAAAAAGAAATAAGTGCTACAGTACTGAGTCAAATCAAATTTGCACGTTTCTTGGCTTATTTCATTCTAGATGCGACATTGGCAGCCTCCAAAACTTGTGTGCGGCGAGAAAGTAAAATGCAAAGAAAAAAAATCTCACCCGTCGAGTTTCTCCCGCCAAAACCGAGGTCACTGACCGATTGACATTCGATGGTCCCGCCCAAACATCGATAATGAATGCTTTTTTTTTTTAATTTTACTTTAAAGGTGTAAGTAAGAAATGGTCATAATATTTTAAATTAATATCAGATTATGTAAAAATATATTTCCTAAGATTTTTGGAAAGCCGTAGTTTTTGTTAAATAAAAATCATTCATTTCCCCGAGACTTGCTAGTAAATACAACTTAATTTCTGCTGACCAGATCGAAGTCTAGCAAAATGTCGGTAAACCGCCACAATTTAAGTCCAAACGGTGGCAAGCAGTCTGTTGGTAACAGAAAACAGTTGCGATTAGCATAAACCACCATAGTCACCTACTCCCCTCAATCGATTGTCACGACCAACTCGAGATAAGCATTCAGGCCGTTTTTATTCATTCATTCTTGGCCTCTTGGGTCAGTGGCCCACTGTGCAGAAGCTACGCACAATGCTGTCTATCCCTCACTCACATTATGGTGACATAAAAATATATACAACGTGTAACGTTAAATGCGCAAAACCTCAGACACCCCGACTGATTTTTAATTCAATTGACCTATTTCACCGAGAAAATAAGTAATTAAAAAAATTGTAAAGGTTTTATGTGCTATTTTAGTTTTACCGGCCATTCTGATCGTTTCTTGCGTCTGCGACGACGCTTTATCGAGGGAGGAGTCGTCACCGGGCCGCTGCGCCGCGCTGACATGGCTTGCTTGACCTAGGCACGGCAACGTTTTGAATGAAGATTTTTTGAAAAATGTGACCAAATTAATTAAAAAGTGGTTCAATTAATTCTGCTCGTTATTCTGATCAAACTATTTTCAGGGTTTTGCGCATTTAACGTTACACGTTGTATAATCGAAGAAATCAGTGTTCGTGTTACATCAGCTTATAGCGTTGGCCAAGATTAGCCCATCTGGCTGGTTATAAATCATCAACTTTCTTTAGCAAGCCATAAAATCCATCACCTAATGACAGGTATGTTTTATCATTCGCTGAATTTTTACCAAAGACAATTCCCGTAATTAAAAACGTTCAAAATCTAGTCGCAATAATCAATGTCAAAAACTTGTCAAAAATGTAGGGAAATAAGAGATATTTTTTGACAGATTTACACTGAGATCAGACTGTGAACCTTCTTAAAATTATGAGAATTACCCCTAAGTTCATTGACAAACAAATATTAAACTTGATTGATAAAAGCTCGATCGAGACAAAAACTAAAATTGGTTTAGTCTTTTAAAATTATTCGAGATAATAGTTGTATTTTAAGTAAACATGAGGGGACGGTAACTCGTAGGTTCAGACTTGGGCTTACCGAGCTTGGGGATACCGACAACGGTGGCTTCTATCCACGATTGTGGGAAAATGTTATTGTCTATGGCACCATTGAAGATGGTGACCAGTAGCATTATTAGGGGGCCGGGGAATAGCTTAACGACTCAATTGGTGATTCTGTCTGAACCAGGGGCTTTTCTAGGTTTAAGAGTTTTGATGATATCCTGCACTTCATCTGGAGTGACGGGAGGCAGATGATTATTAGGGTCTTCGACTGGTGGGACGGAGGCTCTACGTTCGTCTTCCGCGTCTACCTCCGAGAGGTGAGCTTGATTGAGAGCTGCGTGAGCATTGACCTTCAAGACATGCGGGGGCATGGAGACTACTTCTCGGGTTCTGAGTTTTCCTTGAAGTTCCCAGAAGGCCTGATAGGTGGTCTCTAGTTCGCTCAACATCTTATCCCATCTGACTCCACGCCTCTCCCATATGACAATCCTTACAGATCGCTGTAAGTAACGCATATGGTCTTTGTTCGCGTCGCATGGAAAGTTGCTGTATGCACGGACAGGACAGCCGCGTTCTTCTCATTCAACAGTTCACGCACGTCGTCTGGCAACTTCCAGCGATGGTCATCCATCGTTGGAACATCCCTAGAACAATCGTTCAGGACTAACTGTACGTGTTCCGTGAATGAGTCGATCTCGGCCATCGTGTCCGCGATAGAGTGGTTGGTTTCAGGCATTCGCTTACTTTCCTCCAGTCCGTTACCACTTTTGTCTAGGGAGGTTGATTGGGGTCGGGGACACCAAAGCAAGCGGCTAGACGGATGATGACTGGCCCGTGATCTGAAGAGAGATCTTGTACCGCTTCTATAACGTCTAACCGTAGGTTGACATTCTTTAGGGTGCGTTTCCACAGAAGCGGAGTTGGGCGGAGCGGAGCGGAGACGTGTAGGAATCGTCCAATGACAGACGAAACGAGTGACGCGATGAGGATTTCAACCATTGTGATTAGTCGATTCCTGCACGTCTCTGCTCCGCTTCGCCCAGCTCCGCTTCTATGAAAACGCACCCTTAGAAGCGTCACGTCGAGGACGTCGGGCCGACGATTGACGTCAGGACGTTGTATAGCTAGCTAGTGGCGCGGTAAACTCTGCTTACGCGGGATTTTGCGTAACGTCAGTGTGATGCGTAGTTCGCATGTAGATGCCGCCACAATACTAGCAAGTTCTATCACAAACTTATGAAACAAATGACCGCACTTATTAATTTTAACATGAAAGGTATCACTTTCTTTTAATAGTTTATGTACCCATCCCATTCATTCAACTGTAGTTAGGATACTAATATTCAGTCGCATCTAGAAATAGAAACTGACGTCCCCATCCGAGACAGAGCCACAGTGCTAGTTTTCAGCGACAGGCGACATTGACGTGATGACGTCAACTGGTGACAAATGACATTGGAAAAGGTGGAGCTACTGTAACGAGCTTCGACATGCAGATACGCAATCTGCAAAACTGCCATCCAACCATATAATTGCACCACTCAACTTTTTCTAAGGTTCCATTAACGAATGGCAAAATGAACCGTACAGCGCCATAACCCATAATGCTGTCATCTAGCCAGGGATTTCATAAGAATGAATTGCAAGCGTACATGTGTATGCACGTGTATGACCTGCCGGTCGATTCTGTAAAAATCTCACCATGAAATCATAAGTGAAGTGATCTTGAAGTGAGCAGTGTCAATAGTGTTAATCCTTTCACGGTGAGATGGTTACAGAATCGCACGGCTGATGTATGAACGTAAACGAGGCAAAAGGAGTATGTCAAGATCGTAGCAGGTGGCGTTCTGTAGTTTCTGCCTACCCCCAATGGAAGAAGGCGTGAGTTTATGTATACAAGGTGTAACTTAAATAACGCACAACCTCATAAGGGGTCCTTGTACTCATCATTATGAACAACTTTTACTATGAGACCAAACCGGAAATCGCGAAAAAAAAATCAGCTGTTCCCTACATTTTGACGAGTTATGCGAACATAAATGTAGGGAACAGCTGATTTTTTTTCGCGATTTCAGGTTTGGTCCCATAGTAAAAGTTGTTCATAATGATGAGTACAATGACCCCTTAAGAGGTTGTGCGTTATTTAAGTTACACCTTGTATATGAATTACAAGACATACGACCAGACAACAAGACAGACACAAGTGTAGATGGACAATGGATGTAGGGGCCATCTTATTCCAAATAGCCACACAATGGACACACACATCACAATACTACGTGAAATTCTTTGCTTCACTCAATTTATATCTTCATAGACATTATCGACATACCGATAGTGAAAGTTATACGTTCAATCGAATAGAGAACCAAGCATACCATGGACAACATTTAACCTCCGCATAGACCCCCCCTTCCCGTAATGTCGCAACTGTAACTTAGCCACGAGCTCCTCCGGGTAGCCCCAACAAAAAATATGATATTATCTGTGGTCAAAAGTCTAACGGTATAAAAGAATTCGGAAACGACGTGATTCATCCCAACCGGTCGCCGTGCCTACGTTTAGTGAAACCGGAACACCCGCCCGGCCACAGAAATGCTGTTCAATAAGTAGGTAGGTCTTTCAATAAGGCTATTTCTGAAGGTAAATCTGTACCTACAGCCGGTCGATTCTGGAGAAATCTCACCGTGATAACTAAGGTGAAGTGAGCTTAGAGTGAGCTGTGAGTCATGCTGATGCTAGGGATTGACACAATTGACGACTCACTTCACGCTCACTTCATCTTTGTTTTCACGGTGAAATATTTACAGAATAGATAGGCTGTATAGTAATGTTGTAAATCTGGAGGCCCATTCCCTTAACTAAAAACGTTCAAAATCACACGGCCACAGACACGGACACAATCTCACCTCAGCGACAGTAAATGTCAAAAACTTGTCAAATAGATACGTCGGGCAATTAGTTTTGTCAGATTTAGATTGATTTTGAGATCAGACTGCAAACGTTCTTAAATTTATGAGAATAGCCCCTGAGATAAGTGTGCCTGTGTGTTTGTTAGATCTAGGCACCTGAACTGCTGCACTGATTTGTAAGAGGTAATTAAAAGTATGGGATTACGAACCTATGGGAGCAGTGGTGGACAATGGTATCCTAGGCTCCGACTTACGAGTTTGTAAGTCGTTAGTTCAAACCCAAGTTCCACTTTACTTTGTTGACACATTTGTATTTAATTTCATCACCACTGCTCTCAAAATTATATAACTATCTTACGTGTAACAATTTTCTGTCAAAATCAACCAAAATTTCGAAAGAGAAAAAGTCAAACACTGGCTAACCTGATTCAAGCCCAGTAGTTCTATTCTGTAAAAATCTCACCGTGATAAGTCGGGTGAAGTGAGCTTAAAGTGAGTTGTCGTTACTCTCAATCCCTAGCATCAGATGAAAGGACAGCTCACTTCACCAAACTCTCACGGTGAGATTCTAACAGAATCGACCGGTTGGGCCTCAATTTCGGCTGCTGCACATGCGACTCATACCCATACCAAAAGAGGTAGTATAATACATATAATACATACAACGTGTAACGTTAAATGCGCAAAACCTCTTAAGGGGTCATTGTACTCATCATTATGAACAACTTTTACTATGGGACCAAACCTGAAATCGCGAAAAAAAAATCAGCTGTTCCCTACATTTATGTTCGCATAACTCGTCAAAATGTAGGGAACAGCTGATTTTTTTTTCGCGATTTCAGGTTTGGTCCCATAGTAAAAGTTGTTCATAATGATGAGTACAATGACCCCTTAAGAGGTTTTGCGCATTTAACGTTACACGTTGTATATAATAAGTATATATACATATTTTCTAATAAATATGTAAACAAGAAAGCCAGCTCTTTACGTGAAGTTAAATTGGCGTGACACTTCAAACAATGCTGTCACCAAAATAATGGTAAAATTACTTCATAACTTGGCGTGGTAAGTAATTTAAATTGGTAAACAACTGTCGTTCGTGGTACTCTTTGAGACGAGACTTTTCAAGGTGATGATTGTGTCTACATCCTTCTATTTTTGTATATTTTAGAGACACCATATTTGTCAATCAAGTCAAAATCTCTTTTATAACAATACTAACTCTAAAGATTAAAACTCAATTTCTGAATTGAGAAATTCAAGTTAAGAATGTGTCTCCTTATTTTTACTTTCTGTGGTTCCTGTGTTTAATGTATATTGTCAAAAAACGAAAATGCGGAACCAACGACACCAACTTCCAAAATTAAAGTTACTTTTCACTTTGGAGTGTTCTTTTGGAAGTGGGTTGTTTTTTTTTTATAAAAAAGTTTTTAGTGGTACATTTGACAGATTGAGACTGAGATCACAACTGTGACTGCTCTTAAAATTACGAGAATTGCCGCTCTGGTCAGACATTTCAAGTCAAAGCAGGTATCGAAACCTCACCTGTCAGTTTAGCATCAAGTTCTTTCAACCATCAAACATGTTCCGCATTTATAATACATAATATTAGGACGACCAATATTCCAAGGTAGACCGCATTGATATAAGTAGGTACTGCCGAACTAACCATGGTACCTTGTTATGATACTGGCATTTACAATGGCCTTAGTTATCAAATTATAAAGCCTAATGCTGTATTTTGGAAGGCGAAATAGGAAACTATAGTCTATTCTAAAAGTATCTGACGAAAATGTACACGAATGGATCAGAAAACGTATAATACAGGGGCTTGTGGCTAAGTAATAACTTCCGCACAGGTCGATCGATCAGGTTAAGCTACGCTTGCCGCGGTTGGTCCGTGGATGGGTGACCATCTTCACATACCAAGACCCCCTCCGTGCCTCGGAAAGCACGTAAGTCGTTGGTCACAGCTGTCATGCGTGGATCTTCGACAGTCGTTACGGTTCGTAAGTAGCCCGAAAGTCTGACAACCAGTCTTACCAAGGGGTATCGTATTACCCAGTAACGGGATTGTGGAGGTCAGATAGGCAGTCGCTCCATGTAAAATACTGGTATTCAGCCACGGTTAGACTGGGAGCCGACCCCAACATAGAAAAGGCTAGGCAGATGATGATGACTTTAAATAAATTTAAAGATACATCCGTTGAAAAAGTAAGTGCCAATTGACACCGTGACGTGACGCGGCGCGACCCTGTGCGCATTTTTTTAGATTGCAATATAAATCGAACTTGCAATTGCAACAATTAGGTATACGCGCTGCGCAGCACAGCGCATCTTAGCATGTAACACGCGTTCACGCTAGTCCTGAAATGATACCATTTCGTGTAAATAGTAATTTCCATATTGTGTTGCTATTTTAAAAAGTGCGCGCAGCGTCAAGTCTTGTGTGCGCCCTAATTGCGTAACACTATTACTCTCAATTTGAATCATTTTGAAGCATATTGCTAATCCATTGCTCCATATGTTCGAAAAATGTGTCTGCTGAACAACGTAAATAACGCAATGAATGTTGTTGAACTGTCAAAATGAAACCCATTGCTACATTCAAGCAACATTCCACATGATAAGACTATTTAATTCAACAAAAAGTCCACATTCATACCTACTCCACGCGGCTCATATTTCTTTCTTTCTTTCTTAGATAACGATTCTTTCTTTCCCACAGAGCGAGATTGTGATCATGTGATCACATAACCGGTTTGAAGACAATTAATATCTAACATTACAAGCATAAATCAAAGTAATAGAATTTTTGTTTTAGAAAGCTTACTTACTTAGTTTTTTTTTTTTTTTTTTCAATTTACGGATTTGGTAGATTTTATTAAATGCGAGAATCAATTTTCAACTCATATAGATGCTGAAAATAAAATGAAAATTGCAAAATATCGTCTCCCGAATGGAAGTTAATTTGATCCACAGTCTAAAATAAATAATGTGGGATTTACGTTGTAGGTCAGTTGTTAATCAATAAGGGTTGAAATCATTTTTCCGGTTTAGCCAAGATTATACAGCGTGGATCAGACATGTGAGGTCATTTTTAAGGGTGTTACAATCTACAGACCATCAAACTAAACAACTTTCAACACACCAACAACCTATCGCGAAAAAATAATCAGCCGTCCGATACAAAACTTCAACACCTACTCAACCCAAATGTATGGGACAGCAGATAAATTATTTTACACATTGTATACAAAGTAAAATATTAGGTAGGCTTCTTCCAAGCATTTATTATAATAATTAACAAGTATTCTAACATAGGTAGCACGTTTATTTGCCTATACAACCTTCAATGTAATATCTCGACGAGATGGTCTGTAATTTATTGTATGCCCTTTTTTCTCCTGTTTCCAGTCTAACTACGTCTTAGCTTTTATTAACACAAGACCTTGGTCAGGTTTTTAATTAAAAATACTTTTTATTACTTAGCTTATATATTTTTATTTTGTTCAATTCACACGCAACTGCTACGTATAATTATTTAATTTGAAAACGTAGTAACTTTCATTCATCTTATTTCTTCAATATTCAAATTACTTGTTTTTATCTAAACGACCTTAAAAACATACTCGTTCAAGCTTAAGGCTACATACGCCTTAAGCTTGAACGAGTATGTTTTTGGACTTTTTATTTTATCTTGGGAGGAAATTATAGGGTTTTTTAGATCTTAGAATTATCATCGTTTACACCAGAGGTTCTCAACATGGGCGATAACGCCCCCTCGTGGGCGTTTGAGACTTTTAGGGGGGGGCAGTAAAAGATCTGGACAAAATTATATGTATATACCTTACGACTATGTAATACTATAAAAAAAATCAGCTGTTCCCTGCATTTATGTTCGCATAATTCGTCAAAATGTAGGGAACATGAACATCTGATTATTTTTTCGCGATTTTGGGGTTTGGTCCCATAGTAAAAGTTGTTCATAATGATGAGTACAATGACTCTTAAGAGGGTGTGCGCTAAAGTTACACCTTGTATATCGCAGAATCGCGTCGCACTGTCGTCGTGCGTGTCTGCGTGAAACCTTTAAACAGTTTCTTCAAAAAATAAATACATCATCATCTGCCTAGCCTTTTCCCAACTATGTTGAGGTCAGCTTTCAGTCTAACCGGATGCAGCTGAATACCAGTATTTTACATGGAGCAACTGCCTATCTGATCTCCACAACCCAGATACTGGGTAATACGACACCCCTTGGTAAGACTGGTTGTCAGACTTTCGGGCTTCTGACTACGCGTAACGACTGTCAAAGATTCACAAATGACAGCCGGGACCTACGGCTTAGCGTGCTTTCCGAGGTACGGAGGGGTCTCGGTATGTAATGATGGTCACCCATCCACAGGCCAACCGCGGCAAGCGTAGCTTAACCTGATCGATCGAACTGTGCGGCTGTTATTATTTAGCCACGGGCCCCTCTTTTTCTTCAAAAATTATATTGTAAATAAATAAAGTATACTGCCGGTCGATTCTGGGAAAATCTTGCCGTGATAACTAAGGTGAAGTGAGCTTAGAGTGAGCTGTGAATCATGCTGATGCTAGGGATTGACACTATTGACGACTCACTTCACGCTCACTTCACCCAAGTTTTCACGGTGAGATGGTTACAGAATCGCACGGCTGGGGTTAATTTTCCTAAAATAACAACAATAATTAAAGCCCGCTTGCACCAAAGATATCTAAATGATATCTAAATCTATGCGTTTTGCGCTAATCATATTCAAAACATTATTCTGTTTCTTTCAATCGCTTGAAGACGACAGAGACAGAACGATGTTTTAGATATGTTAAGCGATAAACGCATTTAGTGACTTGCAGCGCAAGCGTCCTCAAAGTGAAAAATTCAAGCAATGTAATAACGGAATGACGAATCCCATTAACCCTATTACAATATTGTTTTAATTTATAAGTAATAAGAATTTTTTAATCTAAATATAAATAGTGAAGCTATTAACCTTAATTGAACCGTCTTTGAGTTACTTACGTAATTAAATATAATCAAATTGATATTAAAGCGTGAATAGGGAAGCAATAAACTTTGCGACATCGATTAAAAAAAAAACAGCTGTTTTACTGTTACCTGTTCGTCTCAGATTTAGACTATTTCGTTATGAACATAAGTGAGGACGTTGCATGTCCTTTCTGAAAGACTTCTGCTGTCTCTTAAACTAAGAAACAACCATTGTTTTATTAAACAGTTCTAGTCTTGTATAGGTACCGAATCATCATCTTTTCCCAACTATGTTGTGGTCGGCTTCCGGCTAGTGGTATAACCGGATGCAGCTGAATACCAGTATTGTACATATAACGACTCCACCTCCACAACCCAGTTACTGGGTAACACGATACCCTTTATTAAGGCTCGTAACTACTACCCATAACATTATGTGTAATTTTGATGCCACAGCATACCAATTTCATCAGTAGACCAACGCCTAAAATCACCAAAAAATTACGAATCGCTTATATTTCTAGTACAAAATGTCAGAAATTCCTACAGCAAAGTGAACATTAATAACTGGCAAACTGAAAACCATTACGAATACAAGTTTGTTCGCACTATCAAGGTGCCGATTTCACTATCGTCGGAGAGGTACAATAGAAACAAAATAGGTAGTTTGTTACTAGATAACTTAGAAGGTTCCATAGAGATCTCCTACAACACTATTCTGTGCTACAACAAAGTGCTATGCTGTGTTTGAGCCAAACATGGCTACGCATTTAGAAAATTACGAGTTTGTTACACCCTTTAAAATTAAGCGGAGTTTACATTAAACAACTGTGTGCTATAAAACTAGTGTGTTGATCTAAGTAAAGTTTTCAATTTGGTAGACCAAAATGACAGCTGCGATCAGTACACTCTATGACCTCAGTAGAGCTTCCGAAAGAGTGGGTCTTAAAATGAACATGAAAAAAACGAAGGTCATGTCAAAGGCCCATGTAGCAGCCAGTCTCATGAAGATCGGAGGCGCTACACTCGAAGTCATGGACGAGTATGTCTATCTAGGACAAACTGTGTAGTTAGGTAGGACTTCGAGATGGGTCAATCGTCGAATCCGACTCGGCTGGGCAGCGTTCGGAAAGCTACGTAATATCTTTTCGTCCCACATAACGCAGTGTCTCAAGACGACAGTCTTTGACCGGTGCATGTTGTCAGTGATAACCTGTGGCACTGAAACGTGGTCGCTCACAACGGGCCTTATTAGAAGGCTAAAAGTCACCCAAAAGGCAATGGAGAGGGCTATGCTTGGGTATCCCTACGGGATCGAATCAGAAATGAAGAGATCCGCAGGAGAACTGAGGTTGCCTACATAGCCCGAAGAACTGCCAAACATAAGTGGCAGTGGGCAGGGCACATTACTCACAGAATAGATGGCCGACTGGGCCGAAAGGTTCTGGAGTGGCGACCGCGTACCGGAAGACGTAGCGTTGGAAGGCCTCCTGCAAGGTGGACCACTGGATGCGAGAAACACAGAACCGGTCGAAGTGCAGGTGCTTAGGGGGCCATTAATTACAAGCGACGTTCGAGGGTGGCAGTGGGTCGAGACGAATCTCACCTAATCTTACTTTAGGGGGAGGGGGGGTCTCAAATCCAAAGCCCCCAAATCCAACACATTTACACTATAAACAGGCATTTTGAAAAATGTCACGTCAGATTGGGTGACGGGGAGGGGGGAGAGGATTGAGCCAAATCTCACGACATCTCACCAGCGGGGTCAGAATATTTATAAAAACGCCTGACGTAATTAATGGAAGCCCCCTTAGGGGAGGTCCAGCAGTGGACATTTTTCGACTACAATGATCCTGTCATTTTAGTCTAGCAATTTAAAAATCAGAGTTTTGCATGTAATGTCCCACTGCTGGGGAAAGGCTTCCCTCTCCCTTTTCAACACACATTTTCGTCTGCCATTGTCAGCCATTCATTTAAAGTAAAATGATAAACTAACCTATTTTTACATAACATCTCAATACAGGATCTCTAGAACAGCAGCCAATGTTTTTATTTCCAGGTTTTAAAATCTTCATTTTATTTTCTTTAACCCGTGAGAAGGCGCGCCTAATTTTCTTACACGAGTAGGCGCGTGCGAGCAAATTGCTCACACTATCATAAAATGTTTATATTTTTAGTGTTTCTATATTTATTGGCTTATAATGTATTTAAATAAATAACACAAGGTTTAGTAAGTAAGAAAACAAGTATTTTAATCAAAACTATTGAACATAATAGCAACTTCTAACGCAAATAACAAAACAACCTAGTATTAATTAATTTTTTTGGCACGTTTCATAAAAATCACAATAAAAACTGTTCCATAACAAAAACTAAAAAGTGTTATTCATCCATTAAATCTACACTAATGTGCCTCTCGAAACACACTGAAAACATGTATTTTACATGTTCGGTGCAAAGTAATTGCTGGGCGCGTGATGAGCAAATTGCCGCACGTTGGTACATGGCCTCCACAAACGCCTTGCTGCGCGGTCGCAACGCCACTGAGCCACAGTAAATATACAGTAAAACATCTTCATACAAACGTGCCGCTCTCGGTTTGAATGTGTGCGTGCGCGCCGCGCGCCATGTCGGCACGCGATTTCACGCACACGCTAACATAATATATGGGGGAATAAGGTGGCGGCAGTGCGGGCTGTGCAGCGCGACTGTGAGCACGCGCGTACGCTACATGACCGCTTGCGTTCGTCAACTCTCGCCGGCGGCGGCCACTTACTCGTAAATTACGAGTATCATGACTTCAAAAAGGGGAAAAAAATATTGTAGTGTTTTCGGGTGCCTCAATAATGATTTCGCAAACCCGGACTTATCATTCTTCATACTTCCTACTCAGCCAGAAATGTAAGTACCTACTTATACTTAAATATTATTAGAAAATGTGGTATTGTATTGTTTATTTCACAGTTTATTTGCTTTATTAAGAGCGTAGCCGAGTCGCATTTTTCTGAATACTATGTTTAGAGCTAAAGTTTATTTTAAGAAGTCTAGTTTTACTATAAAACAGAGGATTGAGTACGAAACATCGTTTAGGTAAACGTATTTGTCGCGTAGGTATAGTTGTAATAAGGGCAATTTCACAATAATTAATATTGCAAATTAAATACTTTTGAAATTATTATTTTTTCTATTGTCTGATGTGTTGTTCAATCCAAATATGGTTCCGGTAGTCTGACGATCGACTTATTTAGTCGAATACTTGTGTGTACATCGACTTATTAAGTCGATGCGCGTATCGTCGTCTAAAATGTAAACAAATTTCGTCAAAAATAATTCTATCCCGTTTATACTTGAGCTTGTTCGAAAATATTAACTAAAAGTAAAAGTGACAACCCTGGGTATCAACGCAAGAGTAGGCTAATAACTCGGCGGGCGGCCTTAGATATCCTACTGTATATTTATTTACTGTGACTGAGCGGATCGAGAATTGCGTCAGGGGAGAGGGGATGAATATTTAGGAAGGTACTTAAGTGCTTGAATTGGTGTGGCATGGGAAAGACAAAAAAATTTTGAATTAGATTTTTGTGTGAGCAAATTGCTCATAGCGCGCCTTCTCACGGGTTAATCAAGTCATCGAGAAGCTATCTAATGGGAGTCATTAAAAGTAAGCCAAAAACTCCACCATGTAAACCATGCCTAAACGACACGGAACAAAGAAAAAAACAGAGACGATACAATGGCTTATGACATCACCACAGACTAAAAATATATTAAAAAAAAAAAACTTACAAACGAAATTCATCAAGGATCTTCAATACACGAAGTTATATAGAAAAAATACTTGAAACTATTTAAAAAGATAATCTTCCCAGGCAATTACTTCATAGCTTGCAGTAACGTTGCAAAACCTGAGAATTACCCAGTCGCGGATTTTCGGAAACCGCGTACAATGCAAAATGTCGTAACTGCATGCTTGAATTTTAATTGATCATTGCAAACTTGATAAAATCGGAAATTAGTTTTGAAGTAACTAGGTACGAGTACTTAAAATTAATTATTTGGTTAGCAGACTAAGGCGTACTATTAGTTATTCTGTGAGTAAAGTAGGCTGAGGCTTTCTTGTACTGGTAGGTGAAATGAGAAAGAGAGAGAGGGATATTTTAAAGCTGTCAGTTTAGAAGAGTTGCTACAAGGATCTTTTCGCGCCTGAATGACATTGACAGCGGGGCGTTGTTGTAAACATTTGTGAAATTGTCAAAGACAGTGAATTGGCAAAACAAGTTGCCGGGTGGCGTTAGTTCTGATTTTGGCCACGCGTCAAAAGATCCGGGTAGCGTTGTTACTGCTGCCAATCCCTGGCAGTCATATCCGTTACCTTGCTGTCTGACTTGTATTTTAACCACGGTCCCGTCGTATTATGACGTTTTAATGCCATCATGGTTCTAGTGTGAGAAAGACATGGAGCTATATTATACCCGATAGCACCATCCCTTTTTCGGACTGGAATCTTATTGGCATTCATACTTCATAATACGGACCCTGATATCATGTGATACCTGATATGGAAGTAGTTAATAAAAATGAAAATGACCTTTGTGATTTTGGTAACTTGGATAAAGTTACCAAAATCACAAAGGTCATTTTCATTTTGCTTGATATTCATAAGACGACCTTAACCATGAAATACGGGTCACACTTAATCAAAATGTTTACACATCTTTGATTTTGCGAAGAAAATAAACAAAACCTAGCTTCAAATTAGGCAATCTATAGTAGAATAAAATATATGCCTACATTCTAATGCGTATAAAACTTACCTTCATACTGATAAGGCATGATTTCGCTTAGCATACATTCCTGAACTATTCTAGCTTTGTACGTGGGCTTTAGTAATATGAACATAGGGATGTAAATCGCTTAGCATAATAAAGCTAGGCTGTATTTAGAACAGTTGGGAGCCGCATTCCTAGGCTAGTAGCGTGACATTAGCATTATCGTACACGGTATGTTTTGATACTCGAGTATCAAGGACCAAGAAGGTTCCTAGATATACTATGCTTACTTGAACAAAATTAAAAGTCATTTATTTAAATCAGGCTGAGAATCAGTACTTTTTGGACATCCAAATTAAATAGACAGGAGACTTCAAAGTGTTTTGAGGGATCAAAACGCCCGCCCTTCACCACTTCCTAGTGCTTTAGGTGCGAAGAGGAAGTGGCGCAACAAAAACTCCAGCAGTACAGCTGTCTGTTCAGTTAGGAAAACGTCTAGATATTCCCCCACTCTAATATTTTACACGTATTGGCACTTAATCAACCACGTTAACGTTATGTTGTCTAAGTTGATTTTTGAATTTCCGTTTGTAATAAAAAAAAGTTCATTTATAGCACTGTGTGACCTAAACCCACACTTATGTCACGCTTTTCTGTGACTAAAAATGGACAGAAAAGCGTGACATAAGTGTGGGTTTAGGTCACACGAGCTATAAAATAGTATACGATACGTGTGACTTAAGTAAGTAGTGTATTAATGATTGACTACTTAGGTCGCACGTATGAGAATAGAATGGTATGGCAAATACAAAGTTGGTTTTCCCAAAACTTGATAATTATCAGGGACAAGCCGTTCGTCCGTTATGGTTAACCATCGGAAAAAATGACGAACTTCCATTCTAATTTTCATCTCCTGTGTAACCCCTTTAGGGGATGGAATTTCAAAAATCCTTGTTTTTATTGCAAAATGGACCTGCCGTGCGATTTTGTAACCATCTCACCGTGAAAACTTGGATGAAGTGAGCTGTCATTAGGGATTAACACTATTGACACTGCTCACTTCAAGCTCACTTCACTTATGATTTCACGGTGAGATTTTTACAGAATCGACCGACTGCTCTATCATCTGTTGGAAAGCGATGGAAAGACTACGATGGTCACCTTCGGTAAAAAAGGAACTCTTGTTCAAAACTTCATGCTTCTAGACCCAACGGTTTAGGATGTGCGTTGTCTGTCAGTGAATTTAAGATTTTTATTTAGGAGGATGCTCTAGGTAGCGCGAAATTCAAATTTCTTTGCGTTTTTGCAATGTTAAGGTCAGTATCAGCCGGTCGATTCTGTAAAAATCTCACCGTGAAATCATAAGTGAAGTGAGCTTGAAGTGAGCAGTGTCAATAGTGTTAATCCCTAATGACAGCTCACTTCTCCTAAGTTCTCACGGTGAGTTTTTTACAGAATAGCACTGCAGGTGGTATATTGAACAAAATATGATTCGCAACGTAACAAGTGTGTATTTACAGAATTATAATCATTAAAATCACACAACAAAACATAAGAAAAGATGAAATTCACCGGCTACCCTGACGCTTCCCGAATCCAAATAGGTACAATGATATACAGGGTGGTTTTATTTGTATAGCTGCTTAAAACAGCGAAAGAAAATCTGCAATTACTCGACAAAAATAGCAAAATAACATAAGTTCTTCACAATTCTATTTAAAAAAAGAACTATTACTTCACTTGAGTATTCATTAACCACATTCATCAAGCTATTGCTTATTCATAACTTTACATTAGTGTTCAAAACTAAGCCCTGTCTTAATATAAATAAAGTTGAGATTCGAAGACGCAGTCGCAAGCGCAGTGGGTTCGCGCATGCGTAGTTGCGCAACAGCGCTGGTATGCGGTACATACGTGCTGTAGATATAAGTATAGCTGATCTGAGTGTTAAGAAAAAATATATAGTAACAGCTGTTTCATACTGTGCCGTTATTCTGATTTTTCTAGTTCAATATTTCACGTAGGTAATGATACAGAATTTGAGAGTAAGAGGCTCAAGGCTACATGATAACAGCCGCACAGGCCGATCGAAGGTTAAGCTACGCTTGGCGCGGTCGATTGATGGATGGGTTGACAATCCATATCGAGACTCCTCGGTGCCTCGGGCAGCATATAAAGTCGTTAGTCTCGGTTGTCATTCGTAGATCTTTGACAGTCATTATGGGTAGTCAGAAGCCCAAAAGTCTGACCACCAAACCAGTCTTACGAAGACAATCTTACTTTCAGTTAGTTTCGAACCTTATTGAATCGGAGTTATCGACATAGATTGCAGAGTAAGCAAGGTTAAGTGGCAGCGGGCTGGCCATGGAATGGAGACCGCTTATCTGCAAGCGTAGTGTGGGACAATCTCCAGCTAGGTGGACCGACGACCTTAAGAAGGTGGGTTGGACAGACTGGATGCAGAAGGAGTAGGACATGGTGTTGTGGCGCAGCCTGAGAGAGGCCCATGTCCAGTGGACTGCGATAGGCTGAGTTGATTGATTTAAGTTCCTTACCCATACATTGGGTAGAGGGGCTTGTGGCTAAGTAATAACAGCCACACGGGGCGATCGATCAGGTTAAGCTACGCTTACCGCGGATGGGTGACCATCTTCACATACCAAGACCCCTCCGTGCCTCGGAAAGCACGTTAAGCTGTTGGTCCCGGCTGTCATTCGTGGATCTTTGGTAGTCCTTACGGATCGTCAGCAGCCCGAAAGTCTGACAACCAGTCTTACAAAGGGGTATCTTATTACCCAGTAACTGTGTTGTGGAGGTCAGGTAGGCAGTCGCTGCACGTAAAATACTGGTATTCAGCTGCATCTGGTTAGACTGGAAGCCGACCCGAACATAGTTGGGAAAAGGCTAGGCAGATGATATGACCCCTACATTGGGTATCAAGGTCAAAACTTGCAGCATCATTCTAGCGTGCAACCAAGGTTGCAGTTCGAATACCAATAAGCCAAAACCGCAACAAATTGTTTCAATAAAAACCCATTTCTAATACCAGTTTCTATAACCTTTGTTTATGAAAACACGCTATTATCCGGTAGATTAGCCACGTAATTTATACACAACGAGCAGCACGGTGATTAGCACGAATTATCAGCGATGGCTCATTTCCTTCTGTGCGTTGCACCACGTTCCCTTTTATAATAGTATTGTAATGAGATTGCGAAATTGTTTGGTTTGCGATTTAGAAAATTTTGTGGTAACTGGTAAGGTCGAGAATGTGTGGAATTTTATTGCAGAAAGTGGCAGGCACGGTACTCAATACTCAATATCTTTATTGCTTTACCATAGTGTATACTTAGGTGTTGGGTTATCGTGATTCTCTTGTGAACGGCACCGCATTATTCGTTTGTTGGCACAGTGGTGGCCGCGACTTACCTACGAGTTGTAGATCGTAGGTTCGAACACAGACAAGCGCTTTAATTTGTGTAAATTATTTCACCATCATTGCTCTCAAAACGGTGAAGGAATACACCGTGAGGAAACCGGCATAACCTAGAAAAACAAAAAATCGAATACATTTGGCACACTCCCTCTCACAAAGAAGAGGTTTGTCCCAGCAGTGGGAACATTACAAACTGAGCACTTTTGTATGAAACAGCAGATTAATTTTTTTTATAATCGACGTCATTTTCTACCCTGGAATGTCTGAAGTTATGTAGTAAATCCATAGTTGAGGAGGTAACATGCAAACAGGCTTAAGTCACAATAATGTAAATTTTCAGAAAATTTACATTATTGTGACCTATGCCTGTTTGCATGTTACCTCCTCAGTTACAGTCCGCACATTGACGTCCCTTTTCATAGGGTATACTTAACAAAACTCAACAAATAGCCAGACAAACTCACCGTCATAACGCAATAGTGTAATAGTGTTTAGCGCTGCGGTTTTCGCAACAGAGCAGGTTCGAGTCCCGTTAGCGAGAAAGTGACGGAACGTGATCGAGTCGTTTCCTTATCTTCACGCTTGGTCGTTGAGGTGACGACAGATGCGTCAATTGGCTCATTTTTGAACGGACTTGAGAATTGAAGTTCACAAATGCATGCGAATATCATTGAGCTAAAAGAGGTTTACGGTTCTATGAATATTTTGCAAGCAACCCTTTCGCAGGCAACCTATACAGTACAAGGTACTGTCTGCAAAAGGGAACAATTGCAAAAGGCAATCATGCAAGCTGGCACAACCATAATTATCAGTCCACCTTGACTGAACTGTGGTAGGTATTGGTTATATTGGAATTTTGCAGTTGCATATAATACATATATGTACAGTTCCCAAGTAGGCCGCTGCAGACACAATTTGTCAAAGTGGGGGATTAATGACCGATTTAACACCCAGTGCAAGAGCGGTGCTTCTGAACACACCACGCCCCACTTGGTGGAGTGTCCTAAGTGCGCGTTCACCTGAACCTTGGATGACCTTAAGAATGCTACTGTAGTGCTATACTGTAAAAATCTCACCGTGATAACTTGGATGAAGTGAGCTGTCATTGGTGTCACCAGATGTAATTAATGACTGCTCACTTCACTTAACTTCTCACGGTGAGATTCTAACAGAATCGACCGGCTTATGACGTAATCGTTATCAACGTGACCACCTATTGGGCTAAAACTACACAAATAAAAATTAAATAACGATTCAACGTCTTATAGAATAGAATCATGACTTTCTAAGTATATCTTTGTTCACAAAAGAACTAAGATGATTTTTATTTACTTTCATAGACGTGACTTGCCACGGATGCCATATTGTTCCGATAGCTGTTTTAAGGACTGCTACCAGTTATAAAAAATATGAAGACAGGTATAAATATTGCACTCATAAGTACCATAAATTCTGGTTAAAAAAAACCTAACAGCAATACCAAAGTCGGAGTACATACGCCAGCACATGAAGCTACTACAATCTATCTTTCTTTAATAGATTTTCAACTTTATTGCTAAAGCATTAGGTTCAAAGTTGACGCGGAAATTTTGACAGTTTCGGGTATACCTATAGTACTCCCACATTTCGCCAGATATGTTTAAGTCCCATGTTATAGGATGTGATCCCGTTGCTATCAACTGGGCTGCTACTGAGGAATTCCTAATGGAAAAACCCTATCACTTTTCCCGACCTGGGAATCGAACCCAGGATCTCATACTCAGCAGTAGAGCTTGCTACCACTAGGCCAACGAGCAGTACTTATAGTAACAGTGTCGCAGATGAATTGTCGTATCAGCTGTTTTACATAAACGCTAGCTGTTTTACAAAACAGCTCCGTTTTATAAAACAGCTAGCGGCAGCAGCATAATGTTTCGCAACGCAGCAAACTTTTTAAAACGATCACTTTCAATGAAAGTCATAATCACAGCACTATACAGCCTCACCCATAAAAACTGTACACACTATACTTATAAAATATAAAATGGAGGAAAGGAAACTCATGTCGATGCGTTAAATGAAACCGTAAAAATTAACGGTCAACTGTTATGTAAATATAAAATGTATTGAAGCTACTTCGACACGGTATTTAATTACTTTCGAATGTTTGGTCATTCATCTTTTAAGTTAATAGCTAAGAACAAGTTTCCCTTAGTTTACTTTTACAAATTCTTTCACACGATTCGAGTACGCATAGTAATAAAATGTGTGATTGTTAAAATAATGTAGCTATTTCATAAACTATTTGAAGAAGGCACGCCCCTAGCGTTTTCTTTTCTATTTTGAAAACCGGCAGTATTTTTTCTTTTATAACATGACAGCATGTCCCGAAGGGTCAGGGTGCGTTTCCACAGGAGCGGAGCTGGGCGAAGCGGAGCAGATACGTGCAAGAATCGACTAATCACAATGGTTGAAATCCTCATCGCGTCACTCGTCTCGTCTGTGATTGGACGATTCCTACACGTCTCCGCCCCGCTCCGCCCAACTCCGCTTCTGTGGAAACGCACCCTTAGTTGTACCTGCACCCTAATTGCGTAACACACTATTACTCTCAATTTCAATCATATTGCCAATTCATTGCTCCGTTTGTTCGAAAAATGTGTTTGCTCAGCAACGTAAATAACGCAATGAATGTTGTTGAACTGTCAAAATGAAACCCATTGCTACTGATAGTGTGTTACGCAATTACCCCGCTGTAGGAGTATAAACGTTTCGCCAGATATGTTTAAGTCTCATGCAATAGGTGGCGTCCCTGTTGCCGTGAAATAAGTACACAAGTACTTTAAGTAACTTTACTAGTAATTAATTAATTCTACACTTTTATATTTAATGTACAGACGCCAGCACATCAAGCTAACCGAAACTGTCAGATTTTCCTAATCAACTTTGAACCTTATGCTTTAGCGCTAAAGTTGAAAATCTATTAAAGAAATCTGACAGATTGTAGTAGATGATGTGCTGGCGTCTGTACTTTTTTAAGGAAATTTCAGAAACAGTCAGTAGCACTGGCAATACCTGATTTTTTTTTCTTTTATTCCGAAGAAATAAATCGATAGGTAGGTATGTATGTTTAACCCTTATTATATGTATATACAAAACCGATAATATTTTCCATCCGCATATCATTCAATTTTTTACTTAACTTGGTACTTGAAATAACTAAAATTTAATTAAATAATATCTAGCACCGTTTGTGCTAGATACTATTTCATTAAATTTTAGTTGCTTTAACATATGATACAGGTTATAATTTTAATTATTCATTGATTATAATTTTCGGTGTCAGCGCAACATGTCTTTTTCTTCCATAGGTACTTCTCTATTAGTCATCTCGGTAGTCACCCCCCCTTGTAACCATATCATCATTCATATAATTTTAATTATTAATCAGCAAATAGTCTAATTCCGAGGATGCTGTAACGGAATTTTCGGCGGGGTCAAAGTCAAGAATGTTGCCAAGGACAAAGATTGCATAATTTTAACATTATACAACCTAACGAAAACACGGATTAAGCTGACGACATCTTTCGTATAATCTTACAATAATATTATAAAAAACCGGCCAGGCGCATGTCGGACCTCGCACAATGAAGGGTTCCGTAGTTGGAATGAATTTATGCCAAGAACAAACATAAAATTGTAGTTGAAAATCATGTTTTCCCACACATAGCAACTGCAAATTCAAGTTGGCCATCACCTCCACCCTCCACCACATCAACATATTTTTCATTCATCTTCACATTCATTACACACTAACATTTTCTCACTCTAAGAGCGGTTTCACACTACGTCCGATCCGAACCCGATCAGAATCCGTGAAAATACGGTCCGGAGTAGTCATAAAACTATTTTTGTCGTAGTTTACGCACTAGATCTGATTTCCGTCATACGATTTCTCTCCGTCATTTGTATTAACAGTCGCGCACTGCGTCTGAACCGAATCCGAGCTACATTCCGCCGAATTGAAAGGACTCATGATCAATGACGTGAACGCTCTGGTGTGGTTTTGCGTAAAATGACATCTGCCGTGCGATTCTGTAACCATCTCACCGTGAAAGCTTGGGTGAAGTGAGCGTTCAGTGAGCTGTCATTCGCTAGGGATTAACACTATTAAGTGCTCACTTCAGTTATGATTTCACTGTGAGATTTTTACAGAATCGACCAGCTGAATCACGGACTTGGATCGGAGGTAGTGCGAAAAGCAATATCCGAATTCGGTCAGTTTTCTAGAACTGTATCTTCACGGATTCGGATCGGATTCGGATCGGACGTGGTGCGAAACTGCTATAACGCACAAAATTGATGCAAACTTTTTTCTCCTCATTAGTCATCGTCACCATTGCCTCCGTCTTAACAAACTGACACACTAAATAATTCCCAGACTAGCGGACTATTGTAGATTGTCTTATAAGGAAAACATCGAGTTAGGTGCCTGTCCCACCGCCAGCGAGAAGCGAGTAGAGCTAGCAACTAAGAATGCAAAAAGGAGGAGGTTATCAATTCGGATGTTTATATATATATTTTTTTTTATGTATGTTCGGGCATAGCTCCGTCATAATAATATATGGACGGATTTGCAACATTATTTTTTTAACGATAGAGCTTTATAACGAAGTGGTCCCATTTAAATTTCGTAAAGATCTGGTGATGAGTTTCGGAGACAGACAACGGAACTCTTCAATAAATACCAGTAAAACAACCGCGATTGCTGCTATCGCATATGTATGCATTGTTTACGCAATCGCACAACATAACATCACGTCTGTACCCTATAAACGCAGATGCAGCTTCCTGCCACTGATATATACATAGCAAGTAGTGTTATGTGAATTTGTTTGGGGTAGGTATAACTAAAAAGTGAAAAATATAAACTGTTTTTATAAAAAAGGTTTTGACAGATAGAGACTTGAGATAAGACTGTGAAGTGAGTTCTTAAAATGACGAGAACTTCCCCTCTGATGTCTGTTATCCGTGAAATTTAATTGACATACGACTATCAGACATTTAAAAAAATATTCTCAGGATAAGACTTATTCTAGGTATAAAAGTTTGGTGAAATTCGCCCTTAAACGGGACCTACAATGTTTTGTAGATTTCTTGAGCGAGAAAATTGTCGATAGCTAGTCGCTTCGTCGTCGACGGTGAGACAGGTGCCCATATAATTGTGTAGTGAGCTGTTAACAATGCGGTTCAGAACTGTGGCGGCGGCACCGCTAGATTGATTGGTCTCTGCAGGGTTGACAACCGTATCGCAAAAGTATAGAATAGAATAGAATACTCTTTATTATGTACACCATATAGATTACAGACATTAATATAGAAATTTTATATAGTAAGAAGTATAGTAGGTCACAGTTTATTGTATACATCTAAAAAATATAGATGACGACTTATAGATGTCCGTGGCATCACTTCTGGCCCTATCAGAATACCAGCGCTCAGCAGTGCGATTCTGTAACCATCTCACTGTGAACACTAAGGTGAAATGTGGTCATCACACCTGATACTAGGGATTGACCAAGCATACATTTACAATCATAATCGAGATTTTTATGTTAATTCTATTGATCATTTTATATAATTTCAAAGCTAGTATTTTAGTTACCAAAATAGTTACCAAAATTTAAATTTTGTGGGGTTTTTTAATAAAATAGCAAAACAGAAACTTAGTCAGATTCTCAATGTTAATTTTTTTTCTTTTTTTCCAAGACTAGAGCGATGTTTGGCAACTAAAATACTAGCGTTGAAATAATATAAAATGATCAATACAATTAGCATAAAAAAATGTTCCTAAAATCCCGAATATGATTGTAAATGTCTGCTTGGACAATCCCTAGCATCAGTGGGATGACACTAACAGCTCACTCCACGCAATATTTCACGGTGAGATTTTTACAAAATCGACATGCTGTATTTATTTTTTAAATGTCGCAGCATTCTGCTGAGATAGGAGCCTTTTTGCCCTCGCACCTTTTTGAAATGTCTGTCAAAAATATGTTCAAGAAAGAAGAGTCGATTTTCAGCAGTTAAAACAGTTATGATTTGATGACCCAAAACGAAATTCGCATCCAAAAACTGGTCTACTTTCCTTAAAGCTGTCAATCTTAGAGAGAGGGCGACTACCATAAACAAAAAACTGTAGACATCTATTAGTCATAATGAAAAGGAACATAAAAAACAAATGGCCTACAATAGACCTTGTCATACGCAATTAATCTGGCAAATCAGAGGTTATTTAGCTGCTACAGTAATACAGTTAGTAGTCGTAACGCAAGTGTGTTATTAGCATAATCTATGTATAGCTATTCTGTTCTGTCCCATAAAACAAAAGTGCGTATCTTTCGTGTAATAATTAGTTATGATAACGGAGTGGCTTGTCAATCGACCGCCAGGGCTGGCGAATTTTTTCTTTTTTTTTTCTATTGTAAAATGTAACCTTTTTTTTTTTATAAACTTCTGATCGTTTAAGAACAGCGGTGGCCCAGTGGTAACAGCCGCGACTTAATGAGTTGTAGGTCGAAGGTTCGAACCCAGACAAGCGCTTTACTTTTTGTAAATTATTCTTCATCACTGCTCTCAGGACGGTGAAAAAAAAAATCGTGTGGAAACCTGCATGTCCTAGAAGCAAATATTCGAAGACATGTGACATCTGGGCATGCGTGGTGGATTACAGTCTACTCTCTCTAATAGAGAGGAGGCCTGTGTCCCAGCAGTGGGAAGGTTGTAGGCTGATTATTATCTAAATCTTATGGAAAACTATCTTGGCCTACTCTTACTCGTACATACCTAGTTTTACTATTTTCATTTTTTTAATTTTTTTAAAGAAAGTGTATGCTATAAACATAGGTTCCCTACATTTACGTTCGCATAACTCGTCAAAATGTAGGGAACAGCTGATTTTTTTTTCGCAATTTCAGGTTTGGTCCCATGGTAAAAGTTGTTCATAATGATGAGTACAATCTCCCATTTGTCGCATGTTTTTTTTAATTTCATCCTGTATAATTTGAATACTTAAATCCGACATTCTTATTTAAAATCACCTTAAAAATGTTTTTCATCGGACATTTGAAGTTAATTTTATAACCTCAATTTTCATCTCAAACTCAAACTCAAACTCAAACTCAAAGCATTTATTTCAAGTAAACCAATTACAGGCACTTTTGAATTGTCAAGGGGTCGGTCAGTCAGAAAGATGAAGCTAGTTGCCCATTCCAAAGCGTAGGTACCTGTGGAGAAGAACGGGCAAGAAACTCCACGGACACTCTTTTAAATCATAAAAATCGTTACAAAATTTTGGTTACATCATTCAAGTTGAAATAATACATGTGAGAACGATGTAGAAAGACGTGCACGTTAAAAGCGTCCGTACTAAAAAATATAAAAACAAAAACAAAAAAATAACAATTCAGAAATGAAAATACTTAGATTAAAATTAAAATAAGCCTTGGCAGCTAAGAGATGACCAGTCCCTACTGGCGGCGCCCGTTCACGAACATGACGTATGGATCAGCACCATTTAGCTCAACCATTTTGAAGGGAACTAAATGATCCAACACACACGCCACCACCAGCGAGACATTTGAGTGAGCATGACATACCCTCAGCCGCCAGGGCACATTCAAGTCAATGAAAGACGTACCCAGTAAATGGTAGCTTTATAGTTTAGTTGCATAGTGCTCACACGTGTGTTATGCAATTATACAATATTAAGAGATTGAATTTATACAATACAAAGATAGTTTTTTCAATCTTCAGCAGCTCACAACTATATTTTCGAATGCTAATTAATTAGTTTATGCGCCCTTGTGGAGCAGGACCAGCGGTGAACCAAGCATTTTTGTCAGCGATGTAATCCCCCAACTTATAATATGCTTGGCTGCATAGTGTGCGTTTTATATAAGATTTGAATTTAGTTTCGTTGAGTTGGAGTATGTGGGGAGGTATTTTATTGTATCATTTTAAACAGTACCCCATGAAGGATGAGTCTACTTTAGCCAGTCTGAAGCCTGGTTGAACTAATTGGTCCCTATTTCTGGTCCTATAGGTGTGTCTGTCACCTCTTTTAGTGAAATGATTTAGATTTTTCCTTACGTACATGATGTTTTCATAGATGTATTGACAAGGTACCGTCATGATATTAATATCCTTCCCCATCGATGATTTTTCAATAAAATTATTATTATATAGAACTAAATATTGCCACACTCGCGGATTAACTGAAAAATAATTATATACCATAAATAAAAATCACATAAAAATAATAATTACATTGCCTTTTCCAGTTGACATTATTGTTCTATTTGACATTAAGTACTATTATTATTTTTGCATTTTTCATGTCAATATTTAATTTATTATAATTTTAAATTTAATGTAATTTGCATGTCCATGTGACTGTAGAATATGGAGGACTTATTATAAATGAAACACCTCTACAGTTACTCATGTTTGCAAATGAATACAATGATTATGATTTTACTGCTTATTTTTAAATAGTCAGTAGATGGGTATCTACTGACTATTTAAAAATAACGGGCACCGGGCCCACATGATGGATCACGGTCCGCGCGCTCTCGCCGAGAGGAGGCCTGTGTCCCAGCTGTAGGAACGTGGCTGGTTGTGCTTATGCTACGTCAGTATTTCAGTACTTAGTACTTACCTATTAAAAAACCTACAAATTGATATTAAATAAATAAATAAAAATAAATATAAAGTTTATTTCTCTCAAAAAGGTACATTGTTACAGTAGTGCGTAAATACAATTTTGCCTAATGAGAACCTTTGTGAGAGCTGGAGTCTGAACTAGGTTCGGGACCTGTATGACAGATCTCCAGGCTCACACCCCTTTAAACATGTATCATATTTAACGGCATCTAGGTTCAGTTTATACATATTATCACTATTAGCAAACAGTTTAGATAGAGAGGTAAATCTATATTAAAGGTGGGTTATATTTTGTGAAGTGTAATGTAAGATGATGTTATTGTAGTATTGTGTGTGTAGAATGTGTAGTGTGTGAATGTGTGAGGGTGTTATGTGTATGTGTATATTATTTAAATTTAGGAGTACAATGATTTATCACAAATCTAACCTTCGTTGTCCAATCCTAACCAACATAAGATTGAACTCAAGTTATTAGGAAACAATTTATTCGAGGACAAGCCTACGCTTCGAATACTACTGGACGAAACTAGTTACATTAATTATTAACATTCCTACCGTGTCTTAAACATTATAGCTTTATATCGTTTATCCTTTTAGTTTTTCCTATAGGTACCATTAAGATATGATTTATTACTTTGCCAACAGAATTAATTTATTTATAAAACCGACCTTTCACTAACGTGGTACTACACTTAAACATCGTGAAAAAACCGGCATGTCTAGAACCAAAAATTTTAAGACGTGGTAGATCACAGCCCGCTCTCTCGAATTTTTGCTTCTAGGACATGCGAGTTTCCTCACGATGTTATCCTTCACGGTTTTAAGAGCAGTGGTGATGAAATAATTTACACAAAGTAAACCGCTTGTCTGGGTTCGAACCCACGACCCACAAAGTTGTGGCCGTTACCATTGGGCTACCAATGTTCTCCGCAGTGTAGATTCTATCTTTATTTTTCAAAAGAGGACTGTCAGAGCCATCTACAACCTCCGCAGAGTTTATGGAGGCTCAGCCGGTCGATTCTGCAAAAATCTCACCGTGAAATCATAAGTGAAGTGAGCACTTAATAGTGTTAATCCCTAGCGAATGACAGCTCACTCCACGCTCACTTCACCTAAGCTTTCACGGTGAGATGGTTACAGAATCGCACGGCAGTTAAATGTTTCCCGTATTTATCTATTTCTTGGCCGAGCGTGACCGACGCGAAGGCAAAACAATAGCTTATTTCTTTGCTAATAACTCTCGATACATCACAATTATGAGCGAACTATGACCTATTTAATTCTTTATAGTTGTCTTTGTTGGCAGTTTGAGATGTTTCAGTAAATAAATCACGGACATACTCGTATGCTACAATAATATTTAGTTACTCTATTCATAACAACTTGTTAGAATCCCAAAGTAAACTATTTTATTTATTTTCTTTAGTCATACAGCAAGAACAACCTAAACAGCTGATCAAAGAAGTTCTTTTTTTTTTCTTGTCTTCATAAAATCTAGATCAGTACATTGCTACAGACATTAGTTTGCTGGCTCGGAACGAATAACAATTATCGCCTGTACGCTGTAATTGTACGTTGGTAATAACATCGAGATATGCGCCATTATGAAATGATGAAATACAGGGAAAGTGATAATAATGCAGTAGAGGTATCTAGATTTTGTTGGGGCAATGGATTGAGACCGGACTGAAAAACTAAGCAATCTTTGTGGAAATCATTGCCGGACTGTTTGTTACGTGACTGCTATTATCTAGTAGCGTTCAAGCTAAGCCTTACGAAGTCCTCAGTTACAAGACTTGAGGGGCTCGCGGCTAAGTAATAACAGCCGCACTGGTCGATCGAGCAGGTTAAGGTACACTTGCCACGGTCGGTCCGTGGATGGGTGACCATCTTTGCATACCGAGTACCTCCGTGCCGCGGAACGCACGGTAAGCCATTGGTCCCGGCTCTAATTCTTGAAACTGACAGTCGTTACGGGCCGTCAGAAGGCCGAAAGTCTGACAACCAATCTTACCAAGGGGTATCGTATTACCCAGTACCCGGTTAGACTGGAAGCCGACCCCAACGTAGTTAGGAAAAGACAAGGCAGATGAGTTACAAAAGACTAACTGTTGCCCGCGAATTCGTCTACGATCCAGGATGAACAGTAGCCTGTCCTTCTCCGGGTCTCAGGCTGTCAAATTTTATAACGATCGGTTCAGTGGACTAGGTCTGAAAAGGTAACCGGCAGACAAGTTACTTTTGCATTTAAAATATTAGTATGGATAGATCCCAACTAATATTATAAATGCGAAAGTGAGTTTGTTCCTTTGTTAGGTTTATACGCTAAAACGGCTGAACGGATTTGGATGAAAATTGGCACATGAGTAGACCAAGACCTGGGTTAGGGCAAAGGATACTTTTTAGCCCGATATTCCCATGCGATCGAGACTTATACGGGTGAAACCGCGGAGCGCAGCTAGTAGAATATAAGCTTATTGTTCACCACAATTGTCAATACTTAGATTCTGTTTTTAGTTCGGTTTTCAGCCGCATCGCTTATAATAATAATAATAATAAAACACTTTATTTCGGACAACTATGAGATCCATGAATTGTTAGTAAACAGTAAAAACAGTTTTGCACTTAAAATACTATTGTTAGTAACTTAAAACTAAAGACGAAATGAAAACGAAGACCAGAAACTAAGGAACAAGTCTTCGCACAAATTGCCTTTTTATGGCGGAGGAGGTTATAGCAATGTCTAAGATACAAGTAACAATCATTGCATAAACAAGAACACAATGAACAAAATCTAATCTCTAAATTACTTATTTGACAATCAAATCTAGTCATACTCTGGATTAAAACGTCTCAGACACCGAGTACAAGAGAGCCAAACGAGGTGAAATAAGTCCCTCGTTACTTACCCACTTTACAGCTACCAATAACACCACCCATCAATTAACTCCCCCTTTCAATCAAACTACCCATTAAAGAAAAAACTGTACAAGTAATACAACCTAGGAACATTGACCCGTCCACCTACCGTGAGACTCCTCACACCACCTTATACATGCAGTTTTTACAGCACTTATTAATAAAGTTATACGGATCATTTTTGTTTGGATATCAGTTGGTGTAAGGTGGTAATGTTGACAATAGGTGTCTCACGGTGAACCGTGGCCTTTAAGTAAAGTAGTGCAGTGTAACTGTGTTGTATGAAGTTAGTTGATTAAGTTATTTGGTTTATTTTCACGGTTGTTAGTTGTGGGAATTTGAAATTATTTCAAAAAGGGTTGTGTATATACAAGCCGTGTGCCCGATGGGATTTCCCATCGTCGAAAATGACGAAAACTTTAACCCCCCATGAAACCCCTTTAGGTAGGGGATGCATTTTCAAAAAGCTAACTTAGTACTCACTTTCGTTATAAAAGGAACTTTTGTGCAAAATTTCATGCTTCTAAACCGAGCGATATATGCGGTCTGACATTGAATTAATTTCAGATTTTTATTAAATCTTGAAAGAAAGTTGCATTAAACAGTTTTTTTTTTGCAATCATTACAATTCGAATCAATAAAAATGTTGGTATTTTGTACCAAAATTATTTTCAAGCTACCCTTTTTTTTGCCATAGAAAAGACTTCAACGCGTGCGCATAGATAGTGCTGCCTAAGCAGAAATTGATAATAATCTAATACAAATATGTATAATGATGATACAAAATCATGTTAAATCAATAAACAATCCACTCCACCTATCGCAGTCCACTGCTGCACCCTAATTGCGTAACACATTATCAATCACAATTTGAATCATTTTGAAGGATATTGCTAATCCATTGCTTCATATGTTCGAAAAAATTGTCTGCTCAACAACGTAAATAACGCAATGAATGTTGTTGAACTGTCAAAACGAAAGCCATTCCTAGTGCTAGATAGTGTGTTACGCAACTATCCCGCTGGACATAGGCCTGTCCCAGGCTGCGCCACAACACCCTGTCTTCTGCGTTCAGTCTCTCCCAGCCACCTTCTGTAGGTCGTCCGTCCATCTAGCTAGGGGGCGTCCCACAATACGCTTGCCGATGCGGGGTCTGCACTCCAGGACTCGTCTGCTCCACCGGCCATCGGCCCTTCGATAGACATGGCCAGCCCACTGCCACTTCAGTTTGCTTACTCTGCAGGCTATATTGGTAACTCCGGTACATTTCCGGTTAATTTTCATTCCGGATGCGATATTAAATATCTGTACTTTATGCACTTTAAATCAGTCTCTATAAGACATTACCCGTTGCTGAGAAACTGTCCAGAACGTTCCAATAGTCACAGTAGATTAAAAAAAAACGAGCCTAGTAAAAAAATAGTCTATTTTTACTATAAATGCAATTAATACAAACTAATCATCAAGAAATTTTGAATGACTACATAAACGTTAATAATATTACACATACACAGATTCTCTTAGTAAATCATGATGGTCAGATGACGTGATTTATTAAGGAAACCGTGGTAAAAACCACGACACATTAAAATATATGTCAGACTAAGAAATTACATATTCTAAAAACCTATTTTACTGAAGGTTTCAGCGCTCCAAATTCTGCTAAAAAGGAGCTCGTTTTTATCAGTTTTCAATTGAGTGCACTACGGCCCACTAGCACCAAAAACAACTAAATGTGTTTAGTGCTAAACGAGTTCAAAATATCGTTCTCAATAAATCGTTAGAATATGACAGAAACAGAATAATGTTTTAAATATGTATGCGAGCCTAAGTTTGTTTTCAGTTTCGTGAAGGTCCTGTATAAATAACAAGTATTTATAATAACAACTAAGGGCCCTTTCCCACGGCACGATCCCGTTTTTTGCAGGCATGGTTTTTTGCAGGATCCTGTTTAGTGCTGTACGTGTTTAAATTTTACACTACTAAATGGGATCCTGCAAAAAACAGTAGCTGCAAAAAACGGGATCTTGCCGTGGGAAAGAGCCCGAATGTGTATTGATACCTGCGCTGTGGGCAGGTAAAGTTTTTAGTCATCGCGCCACGCCATACATGATGACTGGATGAGTTATTTTTGTTTTGTTATTCAGCAAATTGCATTATTTGCAATGTAGAAGGTTCATTTTGAAATGAGTTTAGCTAGCACGGGCAGTAATTGTTAGGTATTCATATGACATTGGCAAATATTGCCTTGCAGTGAAAAAGTGTATTGAATATCTCTCAGAATAAAGTTTATATTTATGACTAGCTGCGCCCCGCGGTTTCGCCCGCATAAGTCTCGATCGAGGAATGTCGGGATAAAAAGTATCCTATGTCCGAATCCAGGTCATGGTCTACCCATTTGCCAAGTGTCATCCAAATCCGATCATCCATTTAAGCGTGAAAACGTAACAAACAAACACGTAAAAATTTAAATCTTTTCTCTTTATAATATATAAAAAATATTAATTTAGATTAGTAAAATTATGATTATATACAAAGTTTTTTGGGCACCTACTGTCATTTTGTAAATAGGATTAAAAACAGTTGCCATGGTGGCTCGAAAAAACACTACAACTTCATGCTAAAAACTAGACATTTGCTGTTTGTAATCAATTATGATCTGGTATTTGCATATCAATGAAGCTGACTGGTCACAAGACATTTTTAGTTAAAAAGTGTATTATAAAACCCATGTCCCCTGCCTACCCCACAACCTTCCCAGCACATAATATAGTTCATTAAACTACAGTTGTGTTGCGTTAGCGACAAGTTGCAACTGGTTCGACTGCTGACGACTAATCGATGTTACAGCACAGAAGTGCGACACGCGACTGACTGCGGTCTTCACGGCTTAACGCGTGCGGAGTCAGCAGGGTCTCTGACTGAAAGAATCTTTGCTTTCTGCCGCGTTGAAGAAGCATTACAGGTCAGGAAACCATAGCGTGACGAATCATATCGTATCAGGAATGATAGCGTTACTGTTGACCCCTGTCAACACGCAACACGTTTTCTTCTTACATTCTGAAGAGAGAATGTAAGAAGAAAACGTGTTGCGCCGATCACACGTAACATTGGACGAGGGCAGGAAGAAGAAGACAGGACAATTATGGCGATTCGGGCGGTGTGAGGTTTCCACCTACAGTCCAGCCGTATGACGATTGATAAGATAGGTCGATAAACTATAGCAGTATTCCTGAGATTTGGTGGCAGATTTTAATCATTTTTCAGCTCTCTGTCTCATAACCATAATTCCGTAATTCATACTAAACATTATACCGGCTGACTTTTGCTACCGTCTGTGCAAAAACAGGGCTTAAAAGGTGAACGGAGTAGAAGCCTACGGGAAAAAAAGAAATTTCACTTTTTCCAGCCTCAACCAAAAATTGGAAGTAAAAAAAAAATAAGATTATTTTTCTGAAAAAGAAAAGAGAGTTCTACTCCGTTCACCTTTTATATCGTTTTTGTCCAGGCGGTAAAAAATCGGCCGGTATGTTCATTCAAAAGTAACTCTGTCTGTTACCTTTTCACGCTTCAACGGCTGAATGGATTTCGATGGAATTTGACACACAGGTAGACCCAGGTCATGGTTAGAATATAGGATACTTTTTATCCCGGGAGTAGGTTCTCGTGGGATAATTTCTGACCTACACGCTAGCGAATCCGGGCAAAAGCTAGTAATAATATACTTTAAATGTGATTTTTAAGTATGGTTTTTGTGTCTGATGCGGGAAGACTGGACTGGACCATGGTCAAGAAAATAAAATTTGATCCAGACTATGATGATTTAAAATAAAATTTAAAGGTCTTGAGACATCGCTTTTTTAGCTAAGACTGTCATCCCCAGGCACCATTACTAAGCAATAATTTTCCTCTAATGAACCCACTAGTTAAAGTTAATAGGAATATTCTACTGATTTAAAATTCAATGCAGTTTCTAACAGACAAAATTACACTAATTAGGCGATTAAGAAAATGATGCTGATTTTTATAAGAAAGAGAATCTATTACAATGCTCAGAACAGATTTATTGCTTGTACTCATAATAATTCATCATCACTTTTTAGAAGATGTGGATTAAGTATTCTCTTTACTAAAGAAAAAAAAACTAGCGTTATGATACAAAATAACAAGGAACCACTATTTATTATGTATGTTAAGTAATTTTAATAATAATAAAAAATTTAAAAAATCAGACTAGGTTAATTTAGTTAGTACTAGCGACCCGCCCCGGCTTCGCACGGGTGCAATGGAGAAACTGATAATTTTAAAGCCACTATTTCTCGTAAAAAGTATAGGATAAAAAATGGTTATTGTGGGTTATCCCTAAGAGATAGACATATACCACCGCGGACTTTTTTGTAGACCTTTTTAAGGTGTACAATACTGTAGTACATTATTTTGATCTATCTCGACGGGTTCAGCCAGCGTTTACAATGTAAGCGCAAAAAAATATGTTTATTTACGACATCACATTAGGAACCTCTAAAATTATCAGTGTTTCTCTACTATATTATGCATGTAACGGAAAGGGGGTATCAACCCTGAAGGAGGTGAATGTGCTCATGAAACTCAACAACTTTCCCCAAAGAACATAGGTCGAAATATGAAATAAAAATTTGGCCCTCCCTTACAAAACTGACTACCAGCTGATTGATTTACTATGGGAGGGCCAAATTTTTTTTTCATATTTCGACCTATGTTCTTTGGGGAAAGTTGTTGAGTTTCATGAGCACATTCACCTCCTTCAGGGTTGATACCCCCTTTCCGTTACACGTTGTATAGGGACAGACAGACAGGGAAGCGACTTTGTTTTATACTATGTAGTGATTTTAGTGGTGGTAACAATAATGCTTACGTAAATAGGTTAGTGTAATAATAGTCTTAGATTAAATAAAAAAAACCGTTTCTATAGTTTATTTAGCACTCGTTGGTGTTTACATCTTAAAATATTTTGTGTGAATAGAAACACCTTATACAGGGTGTAATTTAAATAACGCAAAACCTCATAATGGGTCATTGTACTCATCATTATGAACAACTTTTACTATGGGACCAAACCTGAAATTGCGAAAAAAAGTCAGCTGTTCCCTACATTTTTACGAGTGATGCGAACATAAATGTAGGGAACAAAGGCGATGTCATGTATGGTTTATTATCATCATCTATCTTTTCCCACCTATGTTGAGGTCGGCTTCCAGTCTAACGGGATGCAGTTCAGTACTTTTACTTACTTTTGGGAGTCAGATAAGTAAACACAAAAGTGAACGTAAGTTTTAGATGGCTCCTTTTAGACGTCAGTTAGATAGTAAAATATGTGTAGAAACGTGTCCAAGTACATAATACAACCTGGTTATGTATGTTCTTTGGACTTGACCGATACATTTCGTAATTGTTCATCAATGAAATAACGACAATGGTTTATGTAACAACATCGTTTTAAAACACCGGTATCTTATAAGCATCTGATTATATGTAATTTCGCTATTACGAAAGGTGATGCAGTTCTTCGAATACATAACATTTTATGTGAAAATAATCGTTCGATAAGCAAAAGATGTCACACGAAAATCGACCTTTTGTGAGAAAAAATTGCACACACTTCTTTCGAAGGATTGTGCAGAGGAGTGTTTCGGAGGGCTGTCTAGCACCCTAATTGCGTAACTGACTATCAAAATCTGAATCATTTTGAAGGATATTGCTAATCTTCATATATGTTAGAAAAATTTGTCTGCTCAACAACGTAAATAACGCAATGAATATTTTTTATCTGTCAAAATGAAACCCATTGTTACTGATAGTGTGTTACGCAATTACCTCGCTTTGACACGCTGCCTTTTGAGAAATTCTGATTATATTTTTGAAGTGAAAACTTCTTAAGTCGCGTTGAATGATTTTTGGTAGAGGAAAATCTTATGGGTTTGCGTCACCGACGTGCCAATGTTAGCAGTAAAGCAGTAGCTTCAAGGGTGACCACTGTTATTTCAAAGTTTTAACGTTTCACATCCGTTGGCGGTCCCACGACTGCCTTTTTAAGGGTTCACTTATGTAGATATTTATTGCAGATACCTACTTACACTTTTTATGACGCAGCTGTGATGTTCATATTTTAGTTCAACATAGTTATTGACTGCTAGAAAAACAGTTAAATTACGTTTAAATTACTGCTTCGAAGGTCATTTCAATGACACGTTGATATACGATTATGACGACTGTAAAAAACCTCTAACGTTACTTATGTATTGGAAACCTAGACTTAATTTTCAAAAATATTTGCTAATGTTTTTTTTTTTTTTTTTCAATATTGACATAGGGCTAACTTTACAGGTTAACAGTTTAAAGATTAACTTTTTCACTGATTATAGGGTTTTTGTACGAATTTAGCATTCTTTGCCGACAGTTAACAAGGCCCTAAGACGACCCACTGACCAGGCCATTACTGACACCGGCAACAATAATCGCCCATCCAAAGAAATAACAGCCCAGCAATGATTTCATACACTACGTACAGAAATGATTTTGCAAGCAATCGCTCTTGACACGATAATTACATACACACATACTCCAACATACACACATGCATACACCGATGACGTAATAACTCGGGAGACTGCCAAGTCCGACCCTTTGTTAGCGAATCCACTTAAATTATGGAGAAAGCTCTAGCCACTCATTTCATTCTCTTGACCTTACTATTTACGGCTTTCGATGACCCATAATGAATATTTATAAACGTAGGGTTAAAGCATAATTGATTCAGATGGAAAAAATGCCGGAAGTCGGACTTCTTACTCCACCTGTGTTTGAGTCCCGACTACTGACATTACCGGTTGTCGTGGAATGCGGACCTTAATGTGCCTTCCTTGAAACGCCCGGCCCATATACAGTCCTGTCTCTTCCGTCCGTAAGGAATTTAACGGTAGGATAAGAAAATATTTGAAAATAGATTCTAAAGGGGCTCACCTCGGGTGGAGCTGCAAACTTCAGGTTGGCGAGAGAGCCGTGCGATCTGCTGCGGTGCTCCTGTCGAATGCTGTACGAGAAAGCGCGCTCGTTCAGGTGCCCCTTCTTCCTGTAGATGCCGCCTGCGTCCTCCACGGCCTCCAGCCCCGTCATGCTCTGCGCAGCCTTCATCGCCGGAGGGGGCGGAGGCTTCGAACGCCGCGGGTCCACTGTGGCGTACTGCAGGCGACCCCGGCCGGGGCCCGGTGGACCCGGTGGGAAGGGCCCCGCGGCCAGCGCGGCCGGAACGCGCCCGCGGTGGCCCAGAGTGGCCGGGCGCGCGTGTGGCAGCGTTGCCGCCGGATGCGCAACCAACACCATGGGATGCGCGGCTGCCCAGGCCGGAGGCGCGCGCCCCAGTGACCGTCCGTTCATCACCGGTGCCGGTCCAGCGTACAACTCATCAGCTGACGCCGAAGACTTCTTTTTCGTCTTCTTTGCAGTAGCAGTCTTCTTTTTCGGCTCTTCAGGCGGTGGTGGCGGCGGCGGGACGGACGCGGGCCGCGCTATCTGCCGCGGGCGCGGCGCGCGCGCAGGGTGCGGTATGTCGTCGCTGGCGTCGTCCCGCTCGGTCTCTCCGACCCACACCTTGTGGTTCTCGTCTCCGTCGTATACCTCGAGTTCCTCGTCCTGGTCGGGTGGCAGGTGTGAGGGCGCGCGCTCCGCCTCCAGCCGCTTGGCGTACGAACTGTCCGCGTACGCGTGGAAGCAGCAGCGCACGAGCGCGTTGGCTGCGGCTTCGCGCCGGCAGATGAACGCGTGGCACTCCAGCACCTTGATGCCCTGCGTGCGGCGCAGCACGGCCGCGAACAGCGGCGGGCGGCGCGGTGCCGGCGCGCGGGCGAAGGGCGAGTCCAGCGGCAGGAACCGCGGCGCGCCCTCCACGGTGACCCGGCGCACCGCGGCGCAGTAGTGCAGGCTCGAGATCGGGAAGAAGCGCGCCACTCGCGAGCCGCTCTCATCGATGTTCTCGAGTAGGATGCCGTTCGACCACACCGACAGCCACGAGTCGATGCCGCCGCTCGTCGCTCCCTTTTCCGGATACAACTCGCGCAGCGGTTCCTGGATGCCTTGCAATCCGTCCTTGCTCTGCTGCGGCACTGCGGAGCCGAGGTAGAGCACGCGGCACCGACATATCGGCGTCGACTCCATTTCGTCACTGCACTATCACAACATGACACTGAATCACTTGAAAACACAAATATGTCGCGGATCGATCGCTCGCGGAGGTGTACGTGCTGGCCGCGAGGCGGGCGCGGGTCTGAGTGAGCGGAATTCAAGATGGCGGGCGCGGGGGCGCGGGCTCGCGGGGCCGCGGCGCTGGGGGCGGGGAGGGGGGACCGTACCTGCGCGCACGCACCTGCGAAGACGGCTCTACGGACGGGTACGAGTAGGTAGGTAGGTACATGAGTGCCGATGAACCGGCATTGTGTCAAACGAATCGTCGCGAATTTGGCCGCGTTTCTCTCCACGTCACCAGCCTCGACGTGACGGAATGCCACACTTTTGTCCTGTTACAGTGAAACCTGAAGGTCGATCGATATTCAGATATTTCCCAGCGGATACGTTCTCTGTGGACGTCCGTTTGTTGTGAATAACAAGTTGCTGTCGGTTGCAGTTTTCCATTGCGCCTTAATTGGGTCATTGTTTGGCTAATGTTTCTTCACTTCGCTAATGGGTCCAAATCGAAATATTTCGTATGTAAACGTCTGCAAATAATGAAGTATGCATGTCCAAATAGATTAGCGTTGTGTATTGTGAGCCTATATTTACATTAAGTATTAACTAACTAAACATACAGTCCACTAAGAAACAGTTCCAAATAAACCGGCATCATGACCACACGTTGTTTTCTTTAAAAAAAATCACGGCAAACAAAAGTCAACCTTCTACTATGAACATTTGGTCCATAATCGAACCGGATAGTAACAGAGCATTGAGCCCGACCGACCCGCGAGAACAAAATAATATTATAAATTACCTGAGTGCGATAAGGAGTGATCGGGTGACACATTTTTGTTAATAGCTAATGTGCGTTATAAGAACATTTTAAAAAACGAGTTATTATAGTGAAATTGGTTGACTATAAACTGTTACTTGTTTACAAGGTGTATGTGACTTTGGTGCAAATAATAAGAACAGTACCTACATTGAGTGAGTGTTTAAAGAGATTAAGAATAAACAAATTGTTAGGTACTTTGCGAGCATTTATTACCACAAGTGACCACGGAGTGTTGTTTGCTGTGATTGCTGTGCGAGTTTATTTGTTACAATGGAGGGACTTTTTTCGTTACAAGATGAGTTGATCGACAATTTGATAAAAGCTGAGAGAAATTTTAAGAAAACTGCGAAAGATAGAATCAAACGTCAGTACTTAGAAACGAGATTGGAGTTGTTAGAACAGCTATTTCAAGATTTTAAAGATGGACACAAGGAGGTAGTTGCAAAAGCGAAGAATAAGAAAGAAGCATATTTTACAGAAGGAAAATATGAGATTTTTGAGGAGTTATACGTGCAGTATAAATCAAGTTTGCGAGAAGCTTTGCAACAATTTTTGCCGCCAGTTACTGAGTCCCCTAATCCATCAGTTACCAATAGCGCTAACAATAATTGCAGTGATGTAAAACTACCCCGCATACAATTACCTACTTTTGGGGGTAAATATGAAGAGTGGCCAACCTTTTACGACATGTTTTCCTCATTAATACATAATAATAAGAATATTTCATCGGTACAGAAATTACATTACCTCAAGTCCAATTTGAGTGGAGAAGCATTAAATCTACTAAGTAATTTTTCGACGACTGATGCAAATTATGACGAAGCATGGAAGCAGTTAGTTCGGCGTTACAATAACAAGCGTTATAATTGTAATGCTATTATGAGGACTTTATTTGGCATAAAGAAAATTCAAACCGAGTCAGCCAATGCAATTAGGAGTTTATTGGATACAACGTCTACTTGTCTGAAATCTTTGGAAAACTTGGGCATCAGTACTGAATCCAGTTACGCTAACGCGTCTGTCGTTCACTTAGTCGTTTCTAAATTGGACACTGAATCCGTCAAACAATGGGAACAGCAGATAAGTATGTGTGATGAGTTGCCCACTTGGACACAGTTAAGAGATTATTTGGAGTATAGATTCAGGACGTTAGAAATGCTAGATACGAGTGGGAATCGCGCTGCACAACAACCTAAGCCTGCTGCTAAGTCAAAATCGTTTCACGCATCAGTAGAGAAGGAGAAAGAGAACAAGTCTAAGGCCAAAGAAGAATGTCCGATGTGTCATGAAATTCATTATCTTAACCAGTGCAAGCGTTTTAGCCTAATGACACCTAAAGAAAGACAGGACTTCGTTCAAACGAGTAAATTATGTTTTAATTGCTTGGCGCCAACTCATGCGGTAGCTAAGTGTCGTCAGTCATTCAGCTGTAAAACATGTGGGAGAAGACATCATACGATGTTACACTTTTTGAGAGAGAACCAGGAGCCAGCCAGTAGCCTGCAACAGGCAGCCGCAGTGTCACCGAGTGAACCACAACAGGAAAGAGCGAGTGCAACACGAGGTGATACAAACATAACTGCTACATTTTCTAGAGGAGAGCTACAACCCAACAGCGTGCTACTTGCGACGGCGAAGGTTAAGGTATTCCGTTCTAACGGTTTTAAACAATTAATTCGAGCTTTACTTGATCAAGGGTCACAGGCATCTTTCGTATCTGAGTCAACTGTGCAATTATTAGGTCTTGAACGCAAACCAGTAAGTGGCTGGGTATCAGGGTTGGGAGATGGTCGTATGAGGATAAAAAACATGGTTTCACTTCGCCTGGAAACACGTCATAATCCAGCTAGTTACATCCTAGTTAACGCTTATGTGTTACATTCCTTAACGTCACTACTTCCTTCAACCAAAGTAAATAATTCCAAATGGGTGGAAATTGACAATCTTCCTTTAGCTGATCCTACATACGCGACGCCAGGTAAGATAGATATTTTGTTAGGTGCAGAGGTTTATAGCGAAATATTACTTGATGGCGTTATGAAGCATCCTGACTGTAATTTAATAGCACAAAATACAGTGTTTGGATGGATTTTGTCAGGGAGAATGTCAAAGGGATCTCGAACTTTAGCAAAGGATAATCTTATTAGCATGCACATACAGATAAAAGAGGATGAGTTACTTAAAAGATTTTGGGAGATGGAAGATGAGCCTAATTTAATAAAGAAAGAGATGACTGATAGCGAAAAAATATGTGAGGATTTGTTTGATTCAACTACCGTGAGAGATAATGAAGGGAGATTTATAGTGAGATTACCTTTCGCAACGGACGATCCTAAGTGTCAGTATGGTAATACAGAAGAGAGAGCAGTGAAGAGGTTAGAATATTTAGAGAGAAAGCTATCGAAAGATTCAAAGTTGAGAGAAGAATATAATAAGGTTATGAGTGAGTACTTGAGTACGAACCACATGAGACTGGTTTCAGAGAGTGAGTTGCAGCAGAATTCTAAAGCTGTCTATCTTCCTCATCATGCTGTGGTGAGAGAAGACAAAGACACTACTAAAGTGAGAGTAGTCTTTGACGCCTCGAGCAAAGGTGATAACAATGTATCACTAAATGATGAGCTTGTTGTTGGACCAAGATTACAACAAGATTTAAGACACATCTTGATGAGATGGCGTCATCATAAAATCTGTATCGTAGCCGATATTATCAAAATGTATCGGATGGTGAGAGTGGCGGACGAGGATACAGATTACCAGAGAGTTGTCTGGAGATTTGATCCGTCGGAGCCCATACAACGTTACAAATTGTTACGTTTAACGTTCGGTACAGCATGCGCGCCATATCTAGCTGTCAAGGTATTGCACCGACTTGCTGAGTTAGAAAGGAAAAAATATCCATTAGCGGCGGAAATAACACAACAATGTTATTACATGGATGACTTAATGACCGGATCTGACACGGTTAATGAGGCAATACAAATTTATGAGGAGATGAATGAGTTAATGAGGAGTGGTGGTTTTGAGCTACAGAAGTGGAATAGTAATAATGAGAAGTTTTTAGAGCATATTGGGAAAACTGAGTTGAGTGAAGGGCAACCTATTAAAATAAATGATTTAATCAAGGTATTAGGATTGAGTTGGAATAGGAAGAAGGATAATTTTGAGTACGTAGTAAACTTAATGGAACCTAAAGAGTTAGTCACTAAAAGACGAGTATTATCTGAAGTAGCGAGATTGTATGACCCTTTAGGCTGGATTGCCCCAGTGATAGTTAATGCTAAGATTTTAATTCAGAAACTGTGGAAATCTGGTCTTGAGTGGGATGAGAGTTTGACAGATGAATTACATGGTGAGTGGCTAAAATACAGACAAGAGTTAATAGATTTAAAAGATCTTAAGATACCTAGGTGGGTAAATTTTACACAAGAGTGCAAGAGAGAGTACACGTATTTTCAGATTCCTCAAAATCAGCGTTTGCGGCAGCCGTTTACATACGAGTGATTGATAGTTCAAATAGAGTGCATGTACATTTACTGTCCGCAAAGACTCGAGTTGCCCCAATCGTAAAGGAGATTTCTATACCCCGACTTGAACTGTGTGGCGCCACCTTAGCAGCCAAGCTTATATGTGAAGTATCACAAGTTTTGGAGATACCTAAGGAACATCTCCATGGATGGACCGACTCCACCATAGTGTTAGCATGGCTCAAAGGAGGCTCAAGTCGTTGGGCAACATTTGTTAGCAACAGAGTGTCCACTATATTGAATATTATGGATTACCACCAGTGGAGTCATGTCTCATCAGAGACAAACCCTGCAGACTGTGCTTCGCGTGGTCTGCAGCCCAAGGAATTGAGTGAGCATACATTGTGGTGGAGAGGACCGCAATGGTTGTCAGAAACTACAGTATACACAGAGAGTAAACTGATTGAAGACACACACGAAGAGGAACGAATCCAATCTTTAACCGTGTTATCTAACGTTGACGAAGAATTTGTTTGGTCAAAATATTCATCTTTAAATAAACTATTAAAAATTGTATCCTATTGTCGACGAGTTTTGAATTATAAATTAAAGAAAGACAATAGATCTAAACTGCCTAAATTTGTCACACCAAGCGAAATGAACGAGGCTTTATTAGCATGCATTAAAGAAGTACAAGAACGCGAGTTTTCATTTGAAATAAAACGGTTAAAGACTGAAGAATGTGTGCCTAAAAAGAGTAAATTACGATCTCTTTGTCCCTTTTTGGACCAAAAGGGGACACTAAGAGTAAGTGGACGCATAGCACAATCGGACGCGTGTTATGACACGAAGCACCCGATAATTATGCCTGGTAACCATCATTTTACCAAGGTTTTAATTGCGGATGCTCATGCGAAAACATTGCACGGTGGCCCACAGGCTATGTTGAACTTCCTTAGAACCAAGTACTGGATCTTACGTGCTAGGGAACGCGTTAAAAAATATTTCAGAGAGTGCACTATTTGTTTGAGATACTCCACAAGGAAGACTACTCCTCTAATGGGCCTCCTTCCAGAGGCAAGGTTGAAACCCAGTAAGCCATTCAAATCTACTGGTGTGGATTACTGTGGTCCGGTTTTTATCAGATTTTCGCCAGGCCGAGGAGCGAAGTCTTACAAAGGTTACATTTGCATATTCGTGTGTATGGTTACGCGAGCAGTCCATTTAGAAGCAGTAACTGACATGACTGCCAAAGGTTTTATTGCTGCGTTTAGGCGATTTACTGCTCGTAGAGGTCATTGTAACGACTTATACAGTGACAATGGCACTAATTTTGTGGGCGCCGATAAGCAAATGCGAGATATGTGTTGTATGTGTTGTATGTATGTGTTGTCTTTGGTCCCTGGCCCTGACATCAAGCGCTTGAGAACGAGGCTTTTGGCTACATTGTATATTTTGTCTTTTCATTTTTTTATTTTTTATTTTTCATTATTATTTTGTTTTTTATTTGTAACGTGCGTTTTGTTTGTGCAGAATAAACGTTTTTTCTTTCTTTCTTTTTCTTCTTTCTTTCTATATGTTTAATAGTGCCCAATCTTCTCTTCCTGGAGAAATAGCAGAGATACTTTCTTTAGAAAGAACCACCTGGCATTATATTCCTCCCCACTCACCTAACTTTGGCGGGCTGTGGGAATCTTCAGTGCGCAGTACTAAGACCCATTTGAAAAAAGTAGTAGGAAATAGTACACTTACCTACGAAGAAATGTCGACTGTCCTGGCGCAAGTGGAGGCGTGTTTAAACTCGAGACCGATTTCTTTGTTGAGCGATGACCCAAATGACCCTCTACCCTTGACACCGGGTCACTTCTTGGTAGGCGAACCATTGTTAAATATTGCAGATGAGGATTACACTAATTGTAACATTGTTGGTTTGGATAGATGGCGATTGACGCAAAAAATTGTAACTGATTTTTGGAATAGGTGGTATAAGGAATACCTAGTTAATTTAAATCAAAGGTATAAATGGAACACTAAACGTGATGAACTAGAAATAGGCGATATTTGTGTCTTAAGGGAAGACAATGTACCACCAGCCAAATGGTTACTTGGTAAAATTATCAAAATTTATCCTGGACCCGATAATGTAACCAGAGTCGTCTCTGTAAGATGTAAAACCGGAGAATATAAACGTCCAGTGAGCAAAATTTGTGTTATAACTAAATGATATTTGTCAATTTTTCCCGTTATACTTATGGTTCATATTTTCGTTAAAACCTATTTTAGTTGATTTCAAGTTCAGAGTTTATTTACCAACCTGTCCAATTGATGAAGCTTAAAAAAAGCAAATGTATTTATGTGTACTTAATGTATAAGGATATAAAATTTGTAAAAAAAAAAAAAAAAATCTAGTGTTTCATATATGTAGTACTATGATAAGTTCTCCTAAACCTACTCTTTACCTGCATCGTTAAGTTCAGTGGAGCTATGTACTAATGATCTACTTATAACTGTGTTTGTTATCGAAATACCTAACTGAATGCGCCCGGCTAAGCTGCACGTGTTACGTTGCTTGAATGTACAATATTTACTTATTGAACATAACAAGGATACAGGTTGTTCTGCTATTTTTTCAAGTGTTTTATTTGTTTAAGGTTTTAGAGGAAGGTTTCTAAGAGTTTGTATTCACACTTATTATTGTTAAGTTTAAGCATAAGTCTTTCTATTGATACATTGTCTGAGTTTATTTTTTTGTTAAGTGTAGTTAAAGAACTATGTTCTTTGGCGGGCGGAATGTCCAAATAGATTAGCGTTGTGTATTGTGAGCCTATATTTACATTAAGTATTAACTAACTAAACATACAGTCCACTAAGAAACAGTTCCAAATAAACCGGCATCATGACCACACGTTGTTTTCTTTAAAAAAAATCACGGCAAACAAAAGTCAACCTTCTACTATGAACAATGCAGATGTTTGCAACTTGCGTAGAACAATGACGTTATCTCTTTGTCAGATGTACAATTAGGATCACACGTAGTTATTAAAATTCTTTTCTGTTCTTGATTTAATAAAGCTTGTTTTTATGTACGAACAAAGGTTAGGAAAAATTCCTTTATCTTGGATTCTTAGGTATTATTAAAAATAAGCATCTCTACGTTTTTGTATTGTTTTGCAAATTATAGTCAAATAACAACGACATATTAACTGGCCAACATTTTGGTGTCATCATTGTTCCGAATTCATGACCATTTAAAAAGTTATACAGAGTGACAGGACATGGGACATCGACGACCCGCAACCTCCAAGAAACATATACTCTACCATGGATTACATACACAGTAGATGACTGAACTCCCTGCGTTGAAATTCACCGTCGGTTATTATAAAAAAAAAAATGCTGTTCATGGTTTCAGTTTGCGTGGCGATGCCGCGTGAAGAGTGCAGGGTGGTTCGAAATAGGAGTCCCAGAGTGTATTATAGATCATCAACTGAGCATAACAATCATTGACTTATATAATTCTTTGATAATTCGATTCACACTGATTCTATGTTTACTTGCGCGGAATAATAAGTGATCAAAACAAGAGGTTGGCGTGGCGATGGCGACATAATATAAATGGTTATTTAATAATTGCCATACACGACAGTTTACGTATGTGATGGAAGGACGGTCCATGAATGACATAATGATCGGCTATGCCGTCTGAGGAGAAATGACACTGGCGCCGATTTACTTGTTCACAAACTAAACTAAATTTAAGTTCAGTGCATTTTTTTTTTCTTTCTATTTCATTAAGAAAAGGACAGAAGATAAATATTAGTTTAGTCCTGTCAAATTAGTCAGCGCCTGACGTAAATTGACTTATTTTTAGTAGCCATTTTTTTAATCACGTCTAATCTTGGCTATATCTTGAGTATCTTAATTTAACAGGACTAAACTAATATTTATCTTGTCCTTTTCTTAATGAATTAGAAAGCACAACAGAACAAGAGAATCGGCACCAATAATTATGTATATTGTAGGTACTTACCTACTTAGAATCGGGAAAGAGTCGGTCAGTCAAAAAAATGAAGCTTGTTGCCCATTCCAAAGCGTAGTCGGTTCCTGTGGAGAAGAAGGGACAAGAAATTCCATTAAATCGGTTATTTCGTTTATCCAACTAGGCTTAGGGTGGATTCTCGGACATGCGCTTCCGCGTATCCATCTTTGATCGTAGGTGGATTTTTTGGAGTACAAAAAAAAATACAAAAAAGTTTATAGCAGTAACATGTACTACTTTTACAGTAAATCTTACATAGAGACCTCCTTTTAAGTAAAGTTATACCTGTACTAGGAGGCCCCGCTCTTCAATGACAAATTATAAAATGGTAAAAGTGGTGAGTGGTGGTGGTGTGGATAAATGGAATAACTCTTTTAAATCCTCGTAAACTATCCCGTTGGTCTCGTGGTCGCAAACGCGGCTGCTGAGCGTGGGGTCCTGGGTTCGATTCCCAGGTCGGGCAGTGTTATTGGGTTCTATCATTAGGAACTGCTCAGGAACAGCCCGGAGTTTGGACGTTGGCGTCGTGTTACGCTCGTGGCTCGTAAAGCACGTTAAGCCGTTGGTCCCGGCTGTCATTCGTGGATCTTTGACAGTTGTTACAGGTAGTCAGAAGCCCGAGTCTGACCACCAGTAATAAAAATAAGCTCGCCAAGCCAAGGGGTATCGTGTTACCCAGTAGTTACTGGGTAAGACGATACCCACTGTAGTACTGTGTAAAATACTGGTGGTGGTACTGCATCCATCTAAAGTAAAAGGCGACCCCAACATAGTTGGAAAAAGGCTATTTATATGATATTTTGAGTGTCAAAGGATTGATTGATCAATAAATTAGCCCAAATGGTTACCTTGTCATTATAGCAATCAACTCCACAGTGTAAAACAAAAGGATTGTAACTTAACCCTTAAATGCATAATGTTGCCATATGGCAACAAAGTACGTCATTTAATTTTTTTAAGAATGTGATAGATGTGAGTTTCTGAACGCACCTCTTTTTGTCAAAACAATATATATACTCTATGAATATTAATATTATTGTATAGTTATTATATATTTATTATCTAAATTCTATAGATAAATACCTATACAATAGCATTTTTTGCAATACGATAAAATAAATCATGCATTTAAGGGTTAAATATTAAAATAAAACCTTCGTTTGACGTCAACACTTTATATTTTATAACTAAATTGTCTATTTACAATATTACACTTAATCACTTACAAAAAGTGTGTAATTACTTGTGCAATATGCAACAATATTAAGTATAAACTATTTAGGACTTAGCGTAAGGCTACGGACACGAACACAGCGGGCGGCGGCGGCGTTAGGAGCGGTGCGGCAACGCAGTCCCGGTCTCGAAGCTAGCGGGCAGATCGCGCGGCGTAGTGTTGTGTTTTGAGAAATGAGTGTCTTTGTTCGCGAATAAAATGTCTAAACAGCGACGGTAACATATTTTTGATACATTTTGAAACGTCGGTCGTTAAAAAGCAAAAAAATAAAATGCACAACACTACGTCAATGCAGACGCGCTGGCACCGCTACCGCTAGACTGGTTCGCATCGCTCGTACGCCGCTCCCCGCGCCGCTGCCTTCGAGGCCAGTTCTGTATAATCTATGCATTGAAACGCGCCGCTCCCCGCGCCGCCGCCGCCGCCCCGCGCCCGCTGACTTCGTGTCCGTAGCCTTACAGGCGAAATTAGTTTAATTTACTGTACAGACGCCAGCACATCAAGCTACTACAATCTGTACAATTTCTTTAGTAGATTTTCAACTTTATCGCTAAAGCATTAAGTTCAAAATTGATTGGGAAATTTTGACAATTTCGGGTAGCTTGATGTGCTGGTGTCTGTACAATTGTACATCTCTGTCTCCCCTTTGAGGGAATTAGGCGTGATGTTATGAAATAAACTTCTTCAGAATCCCCACTGTGTAAGGTTATTTTAAAAATAACCATAAAATTAATAAGTTACACATGGTGAAATTAAATTGGCTTAGTTAAAAAAAAACTGTTTTTTTTTTGTGTAAACTTCACAGACGTAGTTGGTATCGATCTCTAAAAACAATAAAACAAATATTCTCAACTCATACCTTAAGTTACAACACTACCGGCGGTGGTTGACCCCTCAGAAAAAAAAAAACATCAATTCATTTTTATTTTATCTTGTTTAGATATCGATACCCATCACGTTGTTAATTTTTCGAATATATAATTATATTGAATGTTGTTTCCGTGCGGAACCAATGTATCATTTCTAGCTTTCAAAAATGCTAAATTACGAAAACATCTTTTAAAAAAAAACCTTAAGTATATTTACGATAAAGCAGAGATACTCAACCTTCGGCAATCGTTCGCTTTCAATATTATAACATCCTATAATGTTCCCACTGCTGGCACAGGCCTCCTCCCTGCGAGAGGGAATGGGCCGTAATCCACCACGCGGGCCCAGTGCGGGTTGAAGGATGTCACAATGTCTTCGAATTTTTGGTTCTAGGAACGGCCGGTTTCCTCACAATGTTTTTTCCATCACCATGTTGATAGGAGTGGTGATGAAATTAAAAACACAAATTAACGTGCCAGCCTGGGTTCGAGCTCACGAGCTAAAACTCGTGAGTCAGGGCCGATACCACTGCGCCCCCATTACTCACAATTCTGAAATGGTAACAAAATAGTAAAAAAAGCTAATCAAATGCAGGGGGGTGAAACTTAAATAGCTAGTTAGTTTCTTAACTGAGACGGAACAATGTATATACCAACTGAAAAATATTGTAATGTATGCGGTGGCCATCATGGGAGTGGTGCTGCCATCTATACATACAACTACAGTGCGCCGCCATTATAACCCCACTTTGTTGTGATTCATGCTATAATGTTGGTATACAAAGTGTTCCGTCTCAGACAAATATACAACGTGTACCGTTAAATGCGCAAAACCTGAAAATAGTTTGATCAGAATAACGAGCAGAATTAATTGAACCACTTTTTAATATAGGTCACGTTTTTCAAAAAATCTTCATTAAAAACGTTGCCGTGTCTATTTATTAATAGGTCAAGCAACCCAATGGTAGCGCGGCGCAGCGGCCCGGTGACGATTCCTCCCTCGATAAAGCGTCGTCGCAGACGCAAGAAACGATCAGAATTGCCAGTAAACCTAAAACAGCACATAAAACCTTTATATTTTTTTTCTCTCTGAAATAGGTCAATTGAATTAAAAATCAGTTGGGGTGTCTCAGGTTTTGCGCATTTAACATTACACGTTGTAGATAGTGCCATCCACGAAGACGCGCCCCACTCTCTTCTTAATCGTTAGTGGTTATCGCAAGTTAATTCCGCACGTGTTTGAGTTTTGGCGATACTCACAAATTAACCACTAATAAGTAATTACTGTGTATCGACAAAACTAACATACTAGCAGAATGTTGCACATTTGTACTGTAAGTTTTAAAAAGAATAGTGGGGCGCGTCTTCGTGGATTGCACTATCTGTAAGACAAACTCGAATCACATTGAGTTTCACCCTCCTGATCAAGTGACAGTCCATCACCTAACCTCGCGCACATCGCGCAGTCCCGAGGTAGGTACCAACATTTTTGTCCGTGTCTTTAAGGGGGGATGATGCTCTAGACCGCGAAACTCAATTTTTCTTAATTTTTTACAATTTGCAGGTCAGCAGTGCGATTCTGTAACCATCTCGCCGTGAAAACTTAGGTGTAGTGAGCGTGGAGTGAGCTGTCAGTGTCATCCCACATGATACTAGGGATTGATCTAGCATACATTTACAATCATAATCGAGACTTTAATAATATTTTTATGCTAATTCTATTGATAATTTTATATAATTTCAACGCTAGTATTGTAGTGGTTTGGAATTAGCATAAAAAATGTTATTGATAAATGATAAATGATTTATTTTCTGTAAATAGGTTTGGACAAACACTTTTACATGTCTATCATATTTTTTTTTAAACTAGACGAGTTCGGCGTTTCCTATCTGACTACTCTGAGAAGAAAGGCCCAAACGAACTCAGAAGTCACAGTCTCTTTTAAAGTCCAGACATAATCTTGGTCAGATCATGTAAAGACCATGTAGATTGGTGTCTGAAATGGTCTTTTCAGTAAAGAACCACACAGATTGAGCGAACCTGTCCAGTCAGTGCACGCATTTGTCAAAAATCGTGCAACTCAACTCAGAGCTTGAGGAGCCTCACGATTCGACGAACAATATATACCAATGAAAGGACATTTGGGTAGGCCGCATAAATTACTCAAACTGCCAGATCATGATTAAAACTAACTTAAGAAAATATCGATTATGATTGTAAATGTTTGCTTGGTCAATCCCTAGCATCAGTGGGATGACAGTGACAGCTCACTCCACGCAAGTTTTCACGGTGAGATATTTACAGAATCGACCGGCTGGTCACTGTCACCTTGAATGTTGATTAACCCTTAACCCTTAAATGCATAATGTTGCCATATGGCAACAAAGTACGTCATTTAATTTTTTTAAGAATGTGATAGCTGTGAGTTTCTGAACGCACCTCTTTTTGTCAAAACAATATATATACTCTATGAATATTAATATTATTGTATAATTATTATATATTTATTATCTAAATTCTATAGATAAATACCTATACAATAGCATTTTTTGCAATACGATAAAATAAATCATGCATTTAAGGGTTAAATGCATCGTGATGTAAATTTGCAACAACCAATCCAATGCCATACTTTCGTTTCCACAGAGCACGGGGATTCCCCAATTGTTAGAGATATTCAATTCATTTTGTTCCTAGTAGATTCGTTCTGATTACATAAAGATGTAAATTTCCACCAGGCCATTAAAAAAAAGGATTTTGATGAATATATTTTTTTAAATATTTTTTCCTTACTATAGAGCTAATGTTACGTGCAAATAAATTTAATTTGTTTAAAAAGTACAAATCATGCAATTAACGGTTAAAATATGATTCGCGAGCGTATCAAATATTTACAGAATTATAGTCACTAAAATCGCGTGCGTGAGTACGAACACAGACAGGCACTTTGTGTATTTAATTTCATCGCCACTGCTCTCAAAACGGTGAAGGAAAACTTCGTGAGGAAACCGGCATGTCCTAGAACCAAAAGTTCGAAGACGCTTGGTAAATTACGGCCCTCTCACAGAGGAGGCCCGTTTCAGTGGGCACATCATAGGCTTAATGCATTTCAGAATCACGTAGATAGCGTATCGTATAGATTACTGTCACCATAATACAAGGTGTAACTTAAATAACGCACAACCTCTTAAGGGGTCATTGTACTCATCATTATGACATACAACTTTTACTATGGAACCAAACCGGACATCGCGAAAAAAAAAATCAGCTGTTCCCTACATTTTGACGAATTATGCGAACATAAATGTAGGGAACAGCTGATTTTTTTTTTCGTGATTCCAGATTTGGTCCCATAGTAAAAGTTGTTCATAATTATGAGTACAATTACCCCTTAAGAGGTTGTGCGTTATTTAAGTTACACCTTGTATATGAGTAAGCTATAATCTTTGACGGACACTTGCAAACTGGTAAATCTAATGTTGTCGGGTAATACATTCCAAAGAAATCGTACCGTGACGGCCGTAATATTGGGCTCCAGTTGTTGTTGGCTAATAACTGATGTCAGACAAAACTTTGCATACGTGGAGACAGAGAAAATAGAAAGAGAGGGTGACGATTTCTATCAGTCAACTCCTAGCGGAAGCCGCGTTATGGAACTTCGTTCCAATACAGCGTGGCAAGGAGATCAACGCGCAAACAAATTACCTCTTATATCGTAATTACAAAAAAAAAAAAAAAAACAGCTGTTCCATACATTTTGGCTGCCACGTTGGTCTCGTGGTTGCAAGCGCGACTGCTGAGCGTGGGGTCTTGAGTTCGATTCCCGGGTCGGACAATGTGTTATTGAGTTTTGCATTTGGAATTTCATAGTAACATTCCGGTGTTTGGAAGGTGGTGGTTCTCCCGTGCCTCAGTGCGCACGTGTCGCCGTCGTTCCTGCGCCTGATCTCTCCCCGCGGATGTCGGATTGCCGTCCAATCGGACTATGAGAGTAAAGGAACAGAGAGTGCACCTGTGTTTACGCACACACTTGTGCACTATAATATCTCCTACGTACCTGGTTAAGCTTCGTTGAGATTGGCCACCGTGACCGAAATCCGTAATCGTATCCGTAATCGGTCGGGAGGCTATACAAGGTTATTTGTAAAACACCAACAACCTCTTAAGAGGTCATTGTACTCATCATTATGAACAACTTTTACTATGGGACCAAAAATGAAATCGAAAAAAAAAATCAGCTGTTCCATACATTTTGACGACTCGTACGAACATAAATGTAGGGAACAGCTGATTTTTTTTCGCGATTTCATGTTTGGTCCCATAGTAAAAGTTGTTCATAATGATGAGTACAATGACCTCTTAAGAGGTTGTTGGTGTTTTACAAATAACCCTTTATACAGGGTGTCCGGTAATTAATGGATAACCTTGAAATGGCTTATAGCAGAACTAATGGCCGTTCAGAAAAAAATACAAAACCAAATATTTTATATCCTAAGTAGTACCTAAGATATGTTTTAAATTAATTTTTCACTGAAGTTTTTTTTTTTTAATTGCAATAACTAGTCATACTATTTACTGCCTATCTATCGGCATAGTTAGGGTATAACAGTAGAATAACAAAAAACGATAGAATTCATTCAATTGTGGTTGTAGCGTACAATAATGTAAAAAAAGGCAAAAATTTGTAGTTCTTTAAAAAAAAACATATGTTAGGATATATTTGGTTTTGCATTTTTTTTAACGTCCATAAGTTCCGCTATAATCCATTTCAAGGTTATCCATTAATTACCGGACACCCTGTATAAAATTGCGTAGGTACTGCACTTTTCTATGAAATAGCTATTTTTTTTTAATAACCGAATTTAAATTTGAGAATCATGTCCTTAATCCCTGGTGGCGCGTCAATCTCCCAACCATCCTGTATATTTCCGTCTCGTTTACTCTTACTACGGGATCTAATATGTGTGTCCTTGTTACATAATTATTATTTATTGATATACTCTGTCTGCGGCTAATCACAACAGGAAACGTTTGACATGTCAACCTGTTAAACTCAAGAACGATTGACCTTTTAAAAATCGGGTGGAAGTATTAAAAAGTCATTGTAACAAGCGTAGTGATATTTCAAAAGCCGATATTAGGTCCCGGTCTAACTGCACCACTGTTGTATAACATTGTTATCTCACGAAGCGAAACACGCTTTACTTGTGGTAACCAAGTGTACAAACACGTTGTTAAGCACGTAACTCACACACACACACACACTTCCAATTTCGCTCGTGTCTCGGACGGTCCACAGCTTACACACAGATTCACAGCATGATTGCACACTTGGTTACCACAAGTAAAGCGCGCGTCGCTTCGTGAGATAAAAATACTGCAATGTCCTAAAGGCGTCCAGTGCATCTTCGCCTACTAGCAGAATTTTCTAACAGGCTTATCTGTCTAATGCTAGTATTTAGCGGATTTGTAGGAAGGCTCCTCCGCTGTAGGCTGGGGCGCCTTGCGTTTCTGGATTATGTTTTGAATCTGCAACAAAAAATTATTACATCAGTTTGCTTTCAGGCATTCGGCAAACGGCGGGGTAATTTTTAATAAAAATCCAGTTTTATTTACACACACGAAACACAGTGGTTTCAGTGGGTTGTGGATTACAGATAGGCAGTCGCTCCATGTAAAATATTGGTATTCAGCTGCATCCGGTTAGACTGGAAGCCGACCCCGACATAGTTGGGAAAAGGCTAGGCCGATGATGACATAGAACACAGACGCTGGTTCCTCATTCGGATCGTCGGTTGGTGCCTTATTTCATTAAAAACTAACGAGCCTCTGCGAGATGGCTTCGGGTCCTCGTACGCCGTCCAAAAGTCCGGGACGTAATGTGAAGATATATAAAAATAATAATATACTGCCGGTCGATTATGTAAAAGTCTCACCGTGAAATTAGGTGAGCTTGAAGTGAGCAGTCAATAGTGTTAATCCCTAGCATTATTCTACTGAATCTCACTTCACCTCAATTTCACGGTGAGAAGTTATCACGGTGAGATTTTTATACATAGAATAGCACTACAGTACCTGTTGCCACTCTCTATCTAGCTCCGCCTTCTCACTCTTGTCTTTAGTCTTGCGTGTCTTGCGTCCATCTTGCGTCTTCACGCCGTACTGGAAGGCGGCCTTCGGCAGCGCCTCCTTGCTACTCATGTATGCTGAGTACTCTTCTTGCGTGTCGAAGTCCCAGCGACCTGGTCGATAAATATTAGTGTGAATGAAAAGTCAAAGAGGCCTAAGGTTTTGTTTTACCATTAGAAGCCGACATTATCCCTGATGAACATAGGCTACTTTTTACCGCGGGAAAATGCTTCATTGCAACGGGAAAACAGGTAATAGGATTTAAACGGCGGGAATTCGGAATTCTACGCAAACGAAGTTGCGGACAGATGCTAGTGTATAATATATTCATTTATAACTAAGACCCATAGAAAAAACAATACATACTACTACAAACATACTTATAAAGTAATAAGGACACGTACCTATAGGCCCCTTCTTGTTGCCGGCGTCCATCTTGGTGTAGTCCACCTCGTCGTCCGAGTCGTCGATGGCGTCGTCCATCTCGCGCAGGCCGGGGTAGCACTCGGCGTAGCCCTGCGGCTCGGCCGCCAGGCGCGACAGCAGCGCGGCCGAGCGACGCGAGCGCTCCTCGGCGCGACGCGGACCCAGCTCTAACTCCACTGGGGGAACACAATATTTATATTTCAAAACATCAACAAAATAAAACAGCGCACAGTTTAAGCCACTGGGTCTAAAAGCATGAAATTTTGCACAAGAGTTCCCTATACAACGTGTAACGTTAAATGCGCAAAACCTGAAAATAGTTTGATCAGAATAACGAGCAGAATCAATTGAACCACTTTTTTATATAGGTCACATTTTTTTTTAATCTTCATTAAAAACGTTGCCGTGTCTATTTATTAATAGGTCAAGCAAGCCATTACATGCGTAAACCCGCCAAAACAGGTAAACAAACATAAATTGTTGTCGACCAATTTAAATTTTCTCATACGCGGGATAATAATAGCTTTTATTTCAATGCAAATACGAATCTTCCATACAGTACCATGAATAAGACAATTTGAAGTGAACAATAATGCTACCTATCTTTTATTAACTTAAACGTAACCTAACTTGGGGTGTCAGGTTTTGCGCATTTAACGTTTCACGTTGTATAATAAAAGTGAAAACGAAGGATGGATTTTTGAACATTCATGTTTTACTATTATAACAAAGACAGTAGTTTGCCTCACCTTCCTTCTCATCGTCTGCAGGCTTGTCAAAGTACCCTCCGGCTCGCGGCCTCTCCTCGCGCCTCTCTTGCCTCTCGCCCGCGTTGTACTCGCCTATTCCGTCGTAGATCGAGTCGTCGGCGCGACCTTTCTCTGTTTGTTTTTCCTACAAACAAATTAAGTTAGGAATTAGAATACATAGACTGATAGAATTGAACACAAACATTAATTTAACAACGTTCATTTACACCGTTAAAACCACCATTTTTCATTTTTTTTAATTTTTTTTTTATTTGTGTTATTGTTGGACAGCCGTTTTATATTTAAGTAAAATAAATTAATAACGTTCATTTAGCACAATTTTAGCAACCACAATTTTTTTTTTAATTTTAATGTGTGTTATTGTTGGAAAGCTGTTTTATGTTTAAGTAAAATAAATTAATAATAGATATACCGGCTGACTTTTTTTACCACCTGGACAAAAACAGGGTATAAAAGTTGAACGGAGTAGAAGCCTATGGCACAAAAAACTTTGTTTTTTATTTTACAACGAATCAAATAAAAAAAAATCTTTTTTATTACTTTCCATTGATTGAAGCCGGCCGATGGCTTCAATCAACGCCGTTACGATCGCGAATCATATTTTGGTAAACATAAAACCAAATAATTTTCGCGAAACCTGTTCAAGTGGGGATTCATAGACGACTCCACCTTGGAGTGTAAATGTGGTGCCGTTCCACAAACAATGGGACACTTCATATCGTGTCCTGCGTGCTCTGTCAGCTGTACATTACAGGAACTGATGGACGCTAGTGAAGGCGCCAAACAAGCAGCCGAATAGGGAAGATGCAGATATACTATTTATCAATATTTTGTGACTAAAATGTTAAAAAAACATAAAAGAAGGACCACTGCAGCGTTTTTATTTTAGTTTATATTGATTTTTAACAATAATTACGAATTAAAATAACGTGAAACGGAACGTATTTTAATCCGCCAATCAGCGTCTAGTGACGTCACTCATGTTATGATGACTTATTTAAGGTTATAGTTGTGAACGTAAACAACTTTTATTGCGGAAATTAATCGCATTTTTTTAATAAAAATGGGTTGGGTTCATAAAAGCAGATCCCAGGAATCTGCCGAAAGTTAATGATGGTGATCTTCACAGCATCGAATTACAGTCTAAAGAATAAATTGTCATCCCTCTTCGCAGCTTGGAACCACTTTTTTCTCAACTTCGGGTCAGAAGGTCCAGTTAAAAATATTTTATATGGAAACTTAGTTGATGTCGATGGACACATTTTCACAAAACACGAATCAACTCGGCTTATTCTCGGGATATTTGTGGCATTGTTATGACAGTCTGTACACAATATTAATCTCAGTTTGAATCATTTTGAACACATTTTTCGAACATATGAAGCAATAGATTAGGAATATGCTTATATTGCTAATCTATTGCTTCAAATGTTCGAAAAATGTGTTTGGTCAACAAGGTAAAAAACGCAAAATGTTCTTCAACTATCAAAATGAAACCCATTGCTACTGATGAGTGTGTTACGCAATTACCTTGCTGAGGTTGATGGATACTTAGTCCATTTTTTTTATAATTTACAGTATCTTACATGTATTTATTCAATAAATATCTCGAAATATGAAAATTACGCAACTATGAAAGCCAGCGACGAACAAATATGGCCAGTGACAGACCGGAGTGACGTCATCGTAACTGTAGGTCGTTTTCGCGCGAAAATTTAAACTGTTAGTTTGAAACCGCAATTTTTTTCAGTAAATTATAGTATTTAAATGTTTTATTATACTCTTGGTATATTCTACATGAAATTCATTCAAATGAAGGCAAAAATAAAAATATTGCATGTTCTCTATTCTGGGCCCAGTCCATTTAGATTGCCATCGACACGCTAAGAAGAAGCTTACCTTGGTCTTCTTCAGCTTCCGATGGCGTCCATGCCTCAAATAAGAGAAGATCTGCGCCAGTTTGTCGAGCACCACATCATTGGCGCTGGACGCCGAGCTTCGTTCGTCCATCTCGGGCACGTCTGCCTTGCTCCTGGTCAGCGTGGTGGGGATGTCGCTGTCTATGGTTCCTTCTTCGTCCAGTTCTACCACGTACGCCATGCGGCCGGGAGCGAACATCTCGTTGCGAAGGACTTTTTTGTTTCTGTTGAGTGTTTGGGTGATTAAAATAGTTATGTACTGAGAAAGAAAAAGTGAATAGTGTATGTATGTGTGTGCGCACGCGTGTGTGTGTGGGGGGGGAGGGGAGGGTGAGAGAGTCTGGGTGTGTATGTGTGTGTAGTGTTAAGTGTTGAATGTTGTATTTATGAAGCTGTAAAACGACTTTTTTTTAAACGTAGTCCCACCCTAGAAATTTCTCCTGTATTGTGGGGTGCATTTACAAACACTTAAACTCACATACACAAACAGCCAGACCCGGAACAACTACTTGTAGGTCATACAAATATTTGTTCCGTGCGGGAATCGAACCCGGGACACGGAGCGCAGCAGTCAATCGCTTAACCACTGCGCCAACCGTGCCGTCAATTCAAAAGTGTTGATTTGCTGACAGACAAGGATACGACCATAGAGTATGAATTAATGAATGAAACATTTATTTTTTTGACATTTGGTAATCTATAACTATTTAGTTGACTCTCTATGTTTTGCCAGCGGCGTACAAAGGATCATGGGCGTTTAGTTACCCCCCTTCAACAGCAATAATTGTAGTGTCGTTAAAAATGTTTTTTTTTCTAATAGGAACAATATTTACTATGACGACTTTTACCAATTCGTTGTCCGTTAGGAGATATCCCGGTATGAACATGACTTATTTTGCAAAAATATATTTTTTATTTTTTATTATTTTATATTTCTTCAGTCCATTTTTATGACCAACTAAGGATACCACGACGACTACACGAAAAAGTTATTTATTGTTATAAAATGTGTTTTCTTTATATTATAATAAACAGTATGACCCTGATGATGATGGTGATGATGATGGTGGTGATGATGATATCCATTAAAACCCTATATTCGAGGTTAATTCGGAATTATTGGGCAATTAATAGAAAATAATCAATACAAATTAGGAAACCGACGGCAAAACAAGTGCTAAAGTATTATTAATTATACATACATTATTATACAATACCTTCTAGTCATATAAAAATTACTGCTGTTGGAGCGGGTGCCAGGTTCCATACATTTTTGCCCATCATCCTTTCATAAGCGCAGTATAATAAAAATAAAATTCAAATGCATCATAATTATATTAATGAGTTATGTATTTACAAATTAAGAAGAAATCAATAAACGAATTACAAAACAGACACATTAATTACATACTCGATTTATATTAATATAACTATCATTAAGAAATTCGTCTATAGTATAATAATACGTTATATAAAACAACTTAAGATACAAATATTAAATACTAGCTGCGCCCCGCGGTTTCATCCGCATAAGTCTCGATCCCGTAGGAATATCGGGATAAAAATATTCTATGTGTTAACCCTGGTTATAAACTATATGTGTGCAAAATTTCATCAAAATTGCTCCAGCCCTTTGAGCGTGAAGAAGTAACAAACATACATACACACACACACACACAAACTTTCGCCTTTATAATATTATTGTGATTGTCTTATGAAGGTTTTTCAAAAGTGAACTTAAGGCCGAATTTAAGACTTTATTCGTATTTAAAAGTCACTTACTTCTGTTCCTGTATCATGTTGTAGATATTCTTGGCTACCGTCGTATCGAACTGCATCTCTTCTTCCTGCTAATTACAAATGTATTTATTTACAATCAAAGAACTTTTACAAAATAAATTTTGATTGCAATGGAACTTCTTCAACGTTGTTATGTCACAATCATCACAATCAGTCCATAACGTTCCCCCTGCTGCGACACAGGCCTCCTCTCTGTGAGAGGGTGTGGGCCGTAATCCACCACTCAGGCCCAGTGCGGGTTGGTAGATGACAGTCATATCTTCAAATTTTTAGTTCTAGGACATGCCGGTTTCCTCACGATGTTTTCCTTCACCGTTTAGAGAGCAGTGGTGATTAAATAATTTACACAAAGCAAAGCGCCTGCCTGGGTTCGAACCCACGACCTACGACTCGTAAGTCACGGCCGTTACCACTGAGCCACCAGTGCTCTACTCTGCTCTCCTTTGTTATGTATGACATTAAATTTGTGATTCTAAAACTTGATAATTATTTATGACTAGCTGTTCCCGTGTGCGTGTATTTTGTATTTAATTATCTACATAGGGTGACTGGTAATTAGTGACCGATATTTAAACACATGATTCTACTCATGACAACAAACAACTTTTACTATCGGAACAAATCCGAAATCGCGAAAAAAAAAATCAGCTGTTCCCTACATTTATGTTCGCACGAGTCGTCAAAATGTAGGGAACAGCTGATTTTTTTTGTATCGTTCATGTGTTTAAGTATCGGTCTATATATAGAACGTGTAACGTTAAATGCGCAAAACCTGAAAATACTTTGATCAGAATAACGAGCAGAATTAATTGAACCACTTTTTAATAGAGGTCACATTTTTCAAAAAAATCTTCATGAAAAACGTTGCCGTGTCTATTTATTAATAGGTCAAGCAAGCCAATGTCAGCGCGGCGCAGCGGCCCGGTGACGACTCCTCCCTCGATAAAGCGTCGTCGCTGACGCAAGAAACGATCAGAATGGTAAGTAAAACTAAAACAGCACATAAAACCTTTACTTACAATTTTTTTAATGACTTATTTTCTCTGTGAAATAGGTCAATTGAATTAAAAATCAGTTGGGGTGTCTGAGGTTTTGCGCATTTAACGTTACACGTTGTATAAATAAAAATGGAATGCTGTTCACTTGAGAACGGCTGGACCAATTTGGTTCTTTTTTGTTTTAAAATGTTCGTAATACTCCGAATAAGGTTGTTGAGTAAATAAAAATTGGATAAGTTTGTCGGAAACTGTTCAAATTCGGGAAAATCTGAACATAACTTTTTCTATGGAATTTTTGAACGAACCATAACTCAAGATTCAAAGGCAGGACTACGTCTGTCGGGTCAGCTAGTTTTTAAATACAAAAATCCAGGATGAAAAGCAGCCTATATCCTTCTCCAGGTCCCAGGCTACCTATCTGCCAAATTTCATAACAATCGGTTCAGTGGTTTAGGCGGGAAAAGGTAACAGACAGACAGGGTTACTTTCGCATCTATATCTTCTATAAATAAAATTGAATAGTCTATTTGTAATGTCAAAATAACAGCTTTTTACTAAATGCATATAAAGGTATATACGGTACTTAAAATTTTTTTTTTATGTGTATCTGCCTGTCTGTTTGTTCCGGCTAATCCCCGAAACGGCTGGACCGATTTTGACGGGACTCTCACGGGCAGATAGCGAATTTCATAATATAATAACAACTTAAGCAATTTTTATTTTAGAAAAAGTATTATGGTTCAGCGCAATAAATATTAAAAAAAAACCCATGAAATCCAATTTGTTTTCCGACACGCACGCGAATGAAGTCGCGGGCACAGCTAGTTTATAATATTAGCATGGATTCAGAATACAAGTAGACTCAGTACTTACAACGGGTACTTCTTTCGCTTTCTCCTTTATTGGCTCGACGGGCGCCGTCACCAGGCGCTCCATCTCGGCCTCCTGCTCCTGTTCCCGAGTCTGAATCTCCGACCGAACCTGCACAGAAACCATGTATGACATACCTACTGAGCCTGCTAACTGATTCACTAAATATAACGCCTGTATACCCCGAAAGGTTCGGCAGAACTGTACCAATAGTACTCCCACATTTCGACATTCAAGTCCCCTGTAAGGGCCCTTTCCCACAGCAAGATCCCGTTTTTTGCAGGATCCCGTTTAGTGGTGTACGTTTTTAAATACACATATTCACACAAGCATCCTGTTTTCCGGATACTGCAAACAGGATGCTTGGGTGACTATGTATATTTAAACACGTACACTACTCAACGGGATTCTGCAAAAAACGGGTTCTTGCCGTGGGAAAGGGCCCTAATAGTGGGCCAGCCTAATGCCATCAACCGGGCACACGTGATGGGTTACATGGTAGCGAGATAGGTCTGGCGAATAAACAATAAAAAAAAGTTTTTTTTTTTGGGTCAATGACTGCTGGCAGTGTAGTTACTTAACCCGGCGTCATTGTGGTAGGGAATAGTTACATGGACGTTGAGGTGGGTCAATATTACCCATATATTTAATACATTGTATTTCCATAATTTTTTAAGGAAATTCGTAAACTGTGTCATAATTTCAGTATAAAGGTATTCTGGTTTTGATAATAAAACAGAAAAATAATAATTCAGAATCGTTTAATTGAGTTTAATCAATTTTTTAAATAACTCTCAAAAATTACAAAAAAAAAGTACAATATTGGCTCCAGCTACTGCACAGAACGGCAACGAACGTCACGCGCGTACTTTCAAAAATATTTGAAATTTTTAACCAACCGGGTAATTTTGACCAAACCTCAATGACGCCGGGTTAAAATTGAGAAAACTGCTATTTTTTCGTTTTATCATGTTTGTATATCAATACCATCACGTCTGCTGAGTTTCGCTAGATAATTTAATTTGAACCTGTTATTGTCAAATTTTGGGAAAAACTGGTAGATTATATTATTTCTTTGACAAAGTCTAAGTCACTCTATAACAGTGTCAAAATATTGTAAAAACGCAGGTGAAACCGCAGGGCGCAACTTGTATATATAATAAGTAAAGAAATGAGAGTGAAAACTTACCTTTTGTAGCAAAGCGTAGTCAAGACCTTTTACTAAATGGGTATGTTCCATGTCACCACCGAGGTATTTGGATTCCTGTAAATAAATATAATAAAAGTTACACAATGGCGCCGATTCCCTAGTTCACAAATTCAACTAAATTTAAGTTCAGTGCATCTTTTTCTTTCTATTTCATTAAGAAAAGGACAGAAGATAAATAATAATAATATTCCACAATTTTCACACAACACCATCCAGTCCCAAACTAAGCAGAGCTTGTGCTATGAGTACTAGACGACTGATAAACATACATATTATATTTCTAAATACATACATATTATAGATAAATTACACCCAGACAAAGAACAAATGATCATGCTCATCACGCAAACATTTGTCCTGGGTCGGAATCGAACCCACAACCTTGCATATAGTAGTCAGGGCCACTGACCACTAGACCAACAGGCCTGCCAAAAGTTACACAACATTATTTTAGTTCTGTCAAATTAGTCAACGCTTGACGTAAACTGACGTATTTTTAGTAGCCAATTTTTTAATCACGTCTAAACTTGTCTATAGAGTGTCTCAATTTGACAGGACTAAACTAATAATACTGCCAGCTTCTTGCAAATCTGGTTGCGAACCTTAACTTTATAGGATAATCTGTAGGTTGCCATCCTGATTTCCTGGGGGAGCGCATTCCACAGATAGACTGAACGAAGAAGGAAGAGTGAATGAAGTCTGTGCGGTGAGTGGGACATTGGAGAAGACGTTTGCCTTATGTTAAAACAAGAAATTCCACATGGACGAACTCGCGAGCAGAAGCTAGTTAATTATACACACCTGGATAAGCTGTCTTCTTCTTTCTTTGGCATCCATTCCAGATTTCACATCTGGTGCTACAGCTCTGTGAAATGAAAATAATAATGTGTTGAAAATATTAATATAGATCCTAAGAATGAAAGTCGCTGCTCAGTCTGAGAAATTAATAAAAAACTGGCGCAAGGCAATTTATACTGCTTAAACTGTGGGAACAGCACCCTAATTGACAAACACACTACCAATGTCAATATCATGCATGCATTTTGAAGGATATTGCTAATCCATTACTTCTTATGTTCGAAAAATTTATCTGCTCAACAATATAATTAACACAATGAATGTTGTTGAACTGTCAAAATGAAATCTATTGCTACCGATAATGTATTATGCAATTACCACACAGTTTATAGCAGTATACAAGCTTTTGATGATAATGAAAGTGTAAACAAAGCCTGTTCAGGATACATTCTTACACTAAAAAGAATTAATAGCACATACATCTGAGTTTAGAAGGTTTCAATTTTATACCTCAACACTTTTTCCTTTTTCAGTCTTACCAAGGGGTATCATATTACCCAGTAGCTGGGTTGTGGAGGTCAGATAGGCAGTCGCAACAGATAAAATATGGGTATTCAGCTACATCTGGTTAGACTGGACCGAACCCAACATAGTTGGGAAAAGGCTAGGCAGATGGTCATGATCTCGCCACTTTTTCCAACAATTTATAATTGAAATTCATTGATGAAAATGAGGTTATAAAAAGAACCACAATATTGCCAAGTGAAAAGCATCTTTCAGGTGATTTAAAATTTTGAATTTCAGATTTAAGTATATACAAATAACCAAATCAATGCTGCACTACAAATTGCTATTCACAAGTTGTTATCTGACCAACGGGTCAATGTTTACATTTTCATCAAATAATTGCTTTTGGGACAGAGAATACACCATAGAATCTTTTGCAATTAAGTATGAAGGGCTTTCCAACATTGTCTCTGGGTGAACACACATAGGGCTAAATCAAAAATTCACCTGTATGCACTACTAGTATTGCTTGTAGGGTCCATAGGCCCCAGTTCGTTGGTACCGTCTCGTCTCTCACGGGCTCGATCCCTGTACTTCTCTGCAAGTTCAGCCAGTTTGTTGTCTTCTTGCTTCTTGAGTGCTGCATAGTAAGATTTCTTTTTTCTACGTAGTTCACCTTTGTTTTCGGCAGGTGGAGGCATTGACCTGAAAGGGTCAGATGAAATGGTGAAATAATATGTGATTTTTGCAGATAGTTTTCTTTTGAAAACATGCATTAAGTAGAAAAATGTCATAAAAATTGAACAAATCATAGGCAAATTTTTCATTTATTGACTGCAATATACATGATAAGAGCCGGTAAAGAGTAAATTCATCCCAAGGCTGTAGAAGCGGCTTGTTTTATATCTGCACACAATCCCATAAGAGATACAAACTTCCCCAAGAAGGCCAACAATGTGAATAGAAAAACAGCTTACCCTGAGTTAGCCATGGCTTCGCGCACCGAGCCCGTGGGGTGAGAGCCCCCGGTGCCTCCGGGCGTAGCCCTAGGAGTCATGAGGAGCTTCCTAAAGTCCTCATTTGTTAGCCTTTGTGAAGCTGGAGTCTGCTCCACGTTATTGTCATCCATTTTTACGTCTTTTACTAAAGTCTATGGCGGTAGAAATAAACACTACGCTGCAACTTTAGCACACTATAAGAAAGCGTAACTTTCACGATACTTAATTATTTATTAAAAGCATTGCAAAACGATTTGAAGAAACAACATTGCTTGCTGCATACATTGATTAGTTTTTGACAGCTATATTTTTTTTTATCAAACAGTAGTTTGAGAATGAAGCCAAGGCTTTTAGCTCACAAAGGTGGTGTGTGGTACATACCTAGCATTGTCTTGGAATGTTAATACATCCTGAAACAAAATTGACTAAATAATAATTCGGTCTTCAGAATGTCATTAACTAAAACCTGACCTTAATTTCTAAAAAATATACTCAAATCGTTAGGCGAACAATTAAGTATAGCGTTGGTTTTCTAAGAGGTTCCGTCATATTACAACCACAACCGTCATGAAAGTCCGTCATTTTCAGAAGTATTTGTACAGACGCCAGCACATCAAGCTACCCGGAACTGTCCAATTTTTCCAATCAACTTTGAACCTTATGTTTTAGCGTTAAAGTAGCTTGCTGTGCTGGCGTCTGTACATTAAAGTGTGTCAAAAAACGCTCTGTACTTGGACACTGTGTGAATGTATACCTGAAGGCTCTGTAATTAAATATGTTATTTTATACAGTGTGTCCGGACATGGACTAGCGATATTCTAAATACTTAAATATAAGCTATTTTAAAGTACAATTACACTATAGGCTTAGGTCCAATATACTTCCCCGCTATGTGGCAGCCATTTTGTTTTTTTTGTTGAAGTATGCTCTATGCGAGTACAAAAAAAATCATATATCTCAAAGTTTTAGTCATACTGAGATAAAAATAGGCTTATTCGAAAGGCAATAATATTGTCTACCGTCTGCACTACAAAGCAATATGTTCACAATTCCATAACTTTTGAAAAAAAATGTGAAAGTCGAAAAAAAAAACAAAAAATTATGCAATTCAACCAATAATTGTTAATTACTACAAAAACAACCCCGAGAGCTTTTTTATTTTTTATACTAGATCGACAGTTTTTGAGCTAAGCTACAATACAACATAAAATTCACAACTGTATGTCTAATACTTTAAGAGTTATTGTTGTATGAACATAGCGTATGCGCAAGCACAAAAGGCCTTTGTCGGAACCCTAAACAGGAAATCATTAAAAAAACATAACATTCATATTGAATTTTATTTAATGTTTTTTCCAATATTAAATGAAGATTAAAATATCTAAAGCAGTTGCTCAAAGTGGCCACCTCCAGCTTGTAGACACACTACGGCTCTCTGTGCCACCTGGGTTGATGAGCGCCTAATTAAATCCAAATCGGATCTAATTTCTTCGGCGGCTGCCATAATTTTTGCGACGAGTTCTTCCCTGGTATTTGGAACTGTAGCGTATACTTTTTGTTTCATATGACCCCACAAAAAATAATCCAAGGGTGTCAAATCGGGTGAGCGAGGCGGCCACGCTACTACACCACCACGACCGATCCACGGCTGTAGATTATTATTTAAATATTCTCTCACTGCTCGAGAAAAATGCGCGGGTGCACCATCGAGCTGGAACCACATACGCCGACGGTATGATAGAGGTAGGTCCATGAGGCTGTCCGCAAACTGTGTCTGTAAGAATTCTAAAAATCTAGCGCCGTTTAATGTAGGTGGCAATTCCAATGGCCCTATCAGCCTATCGTTGATTATGCCGGCCCACACATTTACTGAGAATTCATGTTGAAATGAGCTTGGGCGCACCGCCCTTGGATTTGCGGAGCACCAGAGATGGTCGTTTCTGTGGTTTGTAATCCCAGCTCTTGTAAATTTGGCTTCATCAGTCCACAGTATTCTTTGTAAAAAATTACGGTTCTGTCTCAAATTTCTATTTATCCACGAACAAAACACAGATCTCGCAGCAAAATCTGGTTCGATCACGTCTTGAACCCGTCGAAAATGATAAGGGTGTAACCCTTCTCTTTTCAAAATTCTCCATACATGCCACTTAGACATTCGAAGTTGCACTGAAATCCGTCTAACGCTTAGTCTAGGATCATTGGTTATTAGTCTAAGCACTTCTTCTTCATCTTCGGGCGATACCAAGCGATTGCGTTCATTAACAGCTCTTTGAATACCTCTTTCCGCTAATCTTGAATGCACGTCGATAAAAGTTTGGCGACTCGGTGTAGGCCTGTTAGGGTACCTTCGTCGATATTCTTGTACAGCCAAATTTGCACTTCCATTGCAAAAGCCATACACAAAGTGTATGTCAGCAATATGTTGCGATGAATATTGACGCTGTGCCATACTTTATCACACTTTTAAATACAAAACACTAACGCAGCACGTAAACAGCACGGACGGTAAGTGAAAGTAGCGATAGCGATCACAACGCAGGGCGAGGGACAACTAAACTAACCCAACTAATAATTTGTCCTTAAAACTGATTTTGTTTCAGGTAGTGGACTAATACGTTCTATCTCGCTTACTCACGGTAGTAACGAACAGTATTTCTCGCCTGCTCTCAGATGGAATACAGTGAATGCCATAAATGACACTCTGGCGGTTAACAAAGACGTTTTGTGCTTGCGCATACGCTATGTTCAAACAACAATAACTCTTAAAGTATTAAACATACAGTTGTGAATTTTATGTTGCATTGTAGCGTAGCTCAAAAACTGTCGATCTAGTATAAAAAATAAAAAAGTTCTCGGGGTTGTTTTTGTAGTAATTAACCATTATTGGTTGAATTGCATAATTTTTTGATTTTTTTTTCGACTTTCACATTTTTTTTCAAAAGTTATGGAATTGTGAACACATTGCTTTGTAATGCAGACGGTAGACAATATTATTGCCTTCCGAATAAGCCTATTTTTATCTCAGTATGACTAAAACTTTGAGATATATGATTTTTTTTGTACTCGCATAGAGCATATTTCAACAAAAAAAACAAAATGGCTGCCACATAGCGGGGAAGTGTATTGGACCCAAGCCTATAGTGTAATAGTACTTTAAAATAGCTTATATTTAAGTATTTAGAATATCGCTAGTCCATGTCCGGACACACTGTATAATCGCAATCTCATTCCAGCGACAATCAATGTCAAAAACTTGTCAAAAACGTAGGCATTTTACATTGAGATGGGATATGATTTTCTATGTCTATGGGATTTTAGAGATAGGTATTTTTAATTAGTAAGTTCAAACTCAAAGAGATTTTCCGTTGCATGTGGCTTTATAATGTGATCCAATTGGTATTTCTGAGTGCCCTTTGACCATGTATTCTGCATGATGATCTCGCTTTGGTCGTTTCTATTTGCAGTTTTTCCCTGTTGGCTATATCGATTAACAGTTCCCCGTTGTAATTGGAAAAGTCATGGTGTAGGTTTTATTGAATCAGCCCTTTGCGTTGGAAACTTTGTGTATCATGTCGACCAATATGGGCGTTTAAGTCGCCAAGAATTTAAAATATATTTCCTTGGTTTTTGTCTGATCAAGTTTAATAAGCCCGTGAAGGATCAGCACTCTAATTGCGTAACACACTATTACTCTCAATTTGAATAATTTTGAAGCATATTGCTAATCCATTGCCCCATATGTTGCAAAAATGTGTCTGCTCAACAACGTAAATAACGCAATGAATGTTGTTGAACTATCAAAATGAAACCTATTGCTACTGATAGTGTGTTACGCAATTACCCTGCTGTTTGGTTTGCTATACAGGGTTATTTTTCAAAGACCAGCCAAATCTAAGGATGTGGTACAGACCATCAAACTGAACAGCTTTCTCCATGGGACTAATATCGTATTCGCGAAAAATTTATCAGCTGTCCCTTAGAAAACTTCAATACCTACTCGATCTAAAAGTATGGGACGGCTGAATTTTTATTCGCGAATACAATGTTGGTCCCATGGACAAAATTGTTCAGTTTGATGGTCTGTACCACATCCTTAGATTTGGATGGTCTTTGAAAAATAACCCTGTATAGATGTGTACAACTGTTGACGTAAGTTGATTATATTATACAGAGAAGCAGCAGTACTATTCTGTAAAAATCTCACCGTGAGAACTTAGGTGAAGTGAGCGGGAAGTGAACTGTCATTAGGGATTAACACTATTGACACTGCTCCCTTCACTTATGATTTCACGGTGAGATTTTTACAGAATCGACCGGCTGCCTTGCCATTCCCCTGACAACTGTAGAGTGGATGAGATCGATGATATATCGCACCTTCGGTAAGACAAGGGCCGAAGTGCTAAAATTTCTGAAAATGAGTTAAATATGCCAAAGTGCCTTAAAAACTAATTTCTACCTGTAGGAACAAAGACATTCACTAGATTCAGTTTATTTTCGCCAGAGGGCAGTAGTGCCTTTGTACCATTCGTTCGTTTTTTCAATGATATTGGCGCGACAAAATCTCATTGGTCAGTTGCGGCATCGCCCGCGTGAAGTTAGGATCTGTAAGAAGTTTCTGCTAAATTGCTATTGGAGAAAAAACTTTACGTAATGTCATTGAAAATATATCTTATAATACTATGAGAATGAGTGCTGTAGACAGGGTCTGTCAACTTTGTTCTACGAACTGTATGTAGGTGGGCTTGAAAACAAGAAAAAGACAACGCCATGAGAGTAAAAGAGATGAATATAATAATGTTGCCACTAAAAATACAATTTCGTATTTTCCATAATAATGAGCTTATTATTTGATTTTTAAAATAAATTACCCTTGAAAAAACCGTTAGCTATTATTCTGATGTTACACAAATATATTTTATTGAGAAATATAACATATGTAATTGATTAAGACATAATAAAAAAATGATATGGAGGGTAATGTGTGGCAACACTAACGTCCGCACGTCATATTGACGTCACAAGAAAAATGTCTGCCACCGCTTGCGCACTATTTTATCTTTTACTTATTTATTTGTAATAAATAAACTAGTTCCATTTAATTCTACAAACATTGATAGCGTTGAGTCGAGCTTGCTCCTGCGTTCCTGTGTTTTGGTGAAATTAAGTGCGTATTTGTGAGATATAGACTCGGTGTTGAGACAGTGACTCTTGTTTGATTTTGTGTTTAATTTCGTGATGAGTTCGTAGTTCATGTAAAATCAGTCATAATATAATAATTAATCTGTTATGTAAATTATAATTATTCACATGCTAAATAAAAAAGTCAAGTACTAATCTTTGTTTTACTAGACTGCTCTGTATATATAAATTTTAGCATTTTATGTACAAGTACAGTGTGTTTCTCGATAGTGATTGTTGATGTCAATTATTGCTGAGCAAAAATTGGCCATCTTGTAGGAAACTGTCGAGAAACGCGCTGTACTTGTGCATAAAATGCAATACAAAGTATCTATAAAATGCACTGTAGTTCAAAATTCCCGCCCTAGCTTCTACTCCTTAGTTTTCGTGGGCGGAATATAGATGGCGCCAGTCGGTAAGGAAAAATTTCCTCCTAAAATTTGTACGGAGCAGTTATTCTTCCCTCTTAGGGTATATATGTTCTGTGGCTGTAGATAATCGAGGCAAACACGGTAAAAATTGTAAACTAAGTGCTGAAGTTATTCAATCGGTTCATGATCACATAGAGTAGATTCCACGTACAGAAAGTCATTACTTAAGGGCTAATACTACCAGAGAGTTCATAGATGGTAGACTATAGCTGAGCTCCATCGCAACTATCATCTAGCTATCAGAAAAGCAGCTGGAAAACCATCCGTCAATACGTCCGTTACACGGCATTTTATAGATTTAATGTAAACCTTTTAGAAGTGACTTTTTTGTTAATTTTTTAATTGTAGTGTTTTTTTGTTAGTGATAAAGATGTTCCTAAGAAGAGTAATAAAGAAGTACAAAATAAGTAGTATTTTCATTTAATAAAATCATTTCAATATAATGGTGTTACTTTGGTCACAATTGCACAATAATTTAAATGTTGGTGGGAAAAGGGCATAATTGGACCCATTTTTGCAAACAAGAACCAACCCACAGCCAACCTGCTGTGGGTTGGTTCTTGTTTGCAAAAATGGGTCCAGTATGCATAGATTAATATTTCATTAAATATAGTATAAATAAATATATAACTCACTCTTTTAAATTACATATTTATATTCACAAATGTGTAAGGTATATTTCTGCTAAAAATAAAATACTAATTTACATTAATATGGGCAGAAAAACACAATATAAATATATAAAAAGCTTAAACCGTCCGTCCTGAAAAATTTGAAAATTAGCACTTCGGCCCTTGTCTTACCGAAGGTGCGATATGATGATGATGATGAGTGGATGATATCCTTTTTCCTGTTAACTAATTCAATTTGGACATATTTTCTGGTTAAAAATTGCAAGTCCCCGGTGTTCTTTACCTGCGGTTCCATAGAGATGCCATTCGCAGTGTGTGCAGTTGTATGCTCCTGTGTTCATACTTGTTTCATGTATGCACACTAAATGAATGTCCCTAAGCTGAAGGTTCAGCGTCTATTTTATCTTTTTTGACCGGTTTTGAGAGTCCACACGGACGTTCCAAGTTGCAATACGCAAGTCTGGGCAAGTGTATTTTACTGGGGTAGACGGCTGGTTTATAAGTATTGTGAACCCAGTGAATTCTGCGACTACGTCTGATATCGGTGTATACTTATATGGATGCTTGTTGTTCATACTGTGTTAATGAGCTAGCCTAATTGAGGCTACTCGTATGAGACTGGGGTTTTGTGGGTTGTCCTTGCTCTTCACGTGTGTTGTACTGGTTAACTAAAGGCTTAGTATGTTGTGTTGTTTTGACGTTGGTTAATTCTTGCATTAGATCTATCGGGTTGCTGTTCTGCTGTAATGTTTGTCGTCGGTCAACTCATAACCCAGCTATCATAGTGCTGGTCTTTGTAGAGGATGTGTCGGAATATTGCCGGGGACTGGTTCGCCGATAGGTTAATAAATAAAATAAAATAAAAAATAAATAAAATATATTTCAAACCTAAGTCCATAAGTTATTAGTTTTTAGTAACAGATTGTGCTTATATGCTATGTTAGTGTTGTTAGTAAGTACTACACACACGAGTACACGAGTGTTTCTTGTATCCGTGTGCATATGCAAATTTACGAGATAGAACTCGGACGCGGCGATTAGGATATCCTCTCCTCCCCAGAAGCCCAGAACGCTGCATCGTTATTCATTTTATTATTATCCTTTGTTCCTGGAAGAGATTGCAGTTACGAAGAAATTGTTGAATATTATTTGGAAGTGCTAGGCGAATTCTGTCGTTCACTTTCTGTTATTTGAAAACAAAGTTTTGAAATGATTGATAGCAATTTTTTTTAATTAACCTCTTGTTCGTCATCATCTTCTTTAAAAATCTACACTAATATTATAAAGAGGAAAGATTTGATTGTTTGTTTGTATTGAATAGGCTCCGAAACTGGTGGACCGATTTGAAAAATTGTTTTACCATTAGAAGCCGACATTATCCCTGATGAACATAGGCTTAAAAGATCTGCATAAAGAAAATGCTTCATTCCTACGGGAAAACTGGTAACAGGATTTAAACGGCGAGAGGATTCTGAATTCTACGCAAACGAAGTTGCGGGCGGATGCTAGTATTAAATAAAAACAATATGGAAAAGATCTGCATAGCATTCACAAAAATTCAACAGGCTATCGTATCGAAAAAGACACATTTTGATAACCCTGACTTGCCTCGCCCCACACAGCAAACAGCTGTCGGAGGAAAAGCGGTCGTCTATTTGATGCTGGGGAGTTTGTTGCGCCACTTCTTCTTCCCAGCGAAAGCACTAGGAAGTGTTGAAGGGCGGGCGTTTTGGAGGGACTGTCTTTTGTAATTTTGACGTTCGAAAAGTGCTCATTCTCAGCCTAGTTTGAATAAATGACTTTTGATTTTGATTTTGATTTAGGGCTGATTTTTCCAAAGTCTATAATTTTGAATTTTTGACAATTCTTCTGTACAAAAATTATCAGACGTCAATTTTACTCCACGAATAAAAATTACCCGTCGATTGAAAAATCAGCCCTTAAACTGACAACATTTTCGGGTTTTGGACTTGTGAACAGCGCTTAGACGACTCCTGTGGTAACATTGATTGTTGTTCGATACGGTACGGAAGCGTATAGAGTGGTTGTGAATAGCTATGCTGAATAGAAACAGTTACGAAATTAAAAAGGTACAGACGCCAGCACATCAAGCTACTACAATCTGTCAGATTTTTTTTTATAGATTTTCAAATTTATTGCTAAAGCATAAGGTTCAAAGTTGATTGGGAAATCTGTCAGTTTCGGGTAGCTTTAAGTGCTGGCGTCTGTACATCATTTATTTTTCCGATCATAAAAATAGGTACAGGATATTAATACTCTTAAACTTCTAATAAAATAAAATAATAAGACAATGTTTAACATGAGGCATTTAACAATTTAAAGGCTGATTTTTCCAACGCCAGATGATTTTATCGGAGGAACAATTTCGAATTTTTGGGTTCTTCTATATAAAATCTGTCAAACGTTAAATTTTATTCCACGAATAAAAATTATCTTTCGGTTGAAAAATCAGCCCTAAAAGTAACAAATAACACACAAAATAAAAAAAAATATGATTATACCTACTAGACGCCAAAGTTTGTGGCAGTCGCGGGCGTAAAATGAGGGAGCGAGACGTCGCGTACTAAATAGTCGGGGTATTCCTCGAAGCGCACCAACTTTGAAATCCAAATGAAGCACACCAAAGGTATTCCTCGAAACGCACCATCGTTTTGAGGAATACTTTTGCTGCATTTTATTTGGTGCGGTTTCAAGTTGGTGCGCTTCGAGGAATACCCCAAATAGTCGCCGTCCTACGCCCACATTTTAAGACCGCGACTGAGACTGCGGGGTAATTGCGTAGCACACTAACCGAAGGAATGGCTTTCATTTTGACAGTTCAACAGCATTCATTCCGTTATTATCTTTGTTGACCAGACCAATTTTTCGAACAATTTTTAAACAATTTTTCGATTAGCAATATCCCTCAAAATCATTGTGATTGATTGCGTGTTACGCAATTAGGGTGCAGCAAGGTAATTGCGTAACACACTATCAGCAATGGGTTTCATTTTGTCTGTTTAACAACATTCATTGCGTTATTTACTTTGTTGAGCAGACAATTTTTCCAACATATGGAGCAATGGACTAGCAATATGCTTCAAAATGATTCAAATTGAGAGTAATAGTGTGTTACGCAATTAGCGTCGTGTTTACTATAATATCTGATTGCTGAAGGAGCCATGATGACAGAATTTGAAAGCCAGGATAAAGTTAGTCACGCCTCGTATGGCGTTAGTGACGCGTGATAATTGGCGCATTTCAACATTTGTCCAATGAGCACCCGGAGATTGTGAGTAGCATGGTTTAGGCTTTATGAGTGAGAGTGAAAACTCAATTAGCCCATACGATAAAACAAAATTCTTCTTAATTCCAGATAGTAATCTGACATTGTCTTTTTTTTTTTAATAGGAGTTTGACATTACACCTGTCAAATTATTATCTAGGTTTAAAAATCGAACTTTAAGGTAGTTTGACAGTTCTAGTATTATTTTCTGTTTCTTATTTTACCCGTTAGTAAGAGATGACAGTATTTTTGTGCGTATACGACAAAATGTGGAACTTAGGCTAGGTTAAGATAATCGTGCGTCAAAGTGGGTTTCCCTTACCTACGTACTATTTTAATTTCATTGATATAACTTTAAAAAATCATCCGCTGTTAGATTCTCAAGACTGTTTCAGGCGGTTGCGCGAGGTAACCTGCTAAATTCAATGTACAGACGCCAGCACATCAAGCTACCCGAAACTGTCAGATTTTCCCAATCAACTTTGAACCTTATGCTTTAGCGCTAAAGTTGAAAATCTATTAAAGAAATCTGACAGATTGTAGTAGCTTGATGTGCTGGCGTCTGTACCTAGTGGCCCGTAAGACACACTAGCACTGTAATTGCGTAACACACTATTACTCTCAATTTGAATCATTTTGAAGCATGTTGCTGATCCATTGCTCCATATGTTCGAAAAATGTGTCTGCTCAACAACGTAAATAACGCAAAGGACTATCAAACTGAACTGGACTGTGTGTTGGACTGTCAAAATGAAACCCATTGCTACTGATAGTGTGATACGCAACTACCCGGCAGGCACCAATGGCATGAATCAGTAATACAAGAAGCAAAGACGTAGGTAAGGAGTAAAAGATTTTAAACCTGTTTGGCAGCTCGTGTAAAAAAATAGTAGTTATTTAATCCAATCCCCAATAACAATAAGGGGGCCAGGCGAGTCACCCAGTGATATTTCCGCCGCTCAAAGAAGTCGCCGAAATTACGCAGCGCTGAATACCAGTAGAAACTTTTACGTCGGCGGGAAATAAGGAAATTGATTCATCTTAAATTCCCCGACTCATATTGAGCGACGCAAATTATGCTCGCCTGACATAACCCTGAAGGTGCATCCACACCGCAACTATTTTTAGTGGAGCAACATTTTACAACATGACAACATTAGGTAACTACATAACTTTTAATAGGTTTACTAAATATTTTTATAGCACTGTGTGACCTAAACCCAGACTAAAGTCACGCTAATCTGTGACTTAAATAGTCCATTTTTACACAGAAAAGCGTGACTTAAGTGCGCGTTTAGGTCACGCGAGCTATGAAATGGTATACGATAATGTGTGACCACGGACTAGAAAAAAAAGAAGGACTCCGCGCCACGCATATCGAAAGTGAAGCACCGTACCGATCTATGTGTGCGTGATTTGAGGGATACCAGATGAATGGAAATTTCCCCATTTTTTAAATTTTTTGACAGTTTATTCGTTTATTAGATATAAAATGAATAAATTGAAATTACAAACATATGTATACTATTTAAAACTCAAAATTAAATATCAAAATGTATGCTACATATCACGCTTTTTTTCGACGGAACCCAATGGTCTTCACCTCTGCAGTTTCTTATTATTTTTATCCAATCACTGTTCCATGGTTGATTTGTTGTAGGAAATCTATAAACATACAAAGAACACAAAAAAAAAAATTACCCAATCTCTCGGGAAAATTACCCATTTATTTTCTACACTTATAATTCTGTTGAGGTTTTGTGTTCCAATAGTAATGATTTTAAAATGTCAAAAATACAATAAATCAACAAGTAAAATTGTGCCTTACCTGTGATATGTTATTCCTTGACACTTTTTCTGATATATAGAATTATTTTTACACCTTTTCACAACACAAGATGGCATTATTTTATTTTATTACTTCACGTAAATAGTACTTACAAAGACGCCGTCGTGTCGCGTAATGGCGGCCGGCCGGCATTCTATGATGTAAATGTGTGCGTGAGGCACGTTTGTACAAACGGTCCGGCATACTTACTGTACTTCACTTTCAATATGCGTGGCGCGGAGTCCTTCTTTTTTTTCTAGTCCGTGTGTGTGACTTACTTAGTCTATGAATGCACGACGTTTAGCACCCTCGCTACGCTTGGGCGTAATAATTTCACGCTGTGCAATACTGGACTATTTATGTCACATAGTAATGTATATTAATGTACTGTTTGCTACCGTTGTTGCACTAACACTTCCTAACGTTGCTACACACAAAATAACTTCGATGTGGATAAGCCTTAATGAAAAATACGGAGTCAAATGTTTATCCAAAAATAGCATGGAATGTGGTGCCCTTGAAGCCGACGTTTCCCGTGGGTTCATCTTGGAATGTTATGTACATCCTGAAAGAAATGTTAACATTAGACGATGTACCGTTAGTGCCGTAATTTCTACCACTTATAACAGACAAGGTTTTTCTTTAAATCAGGGTTAAACCACCGAGCCAGTAAATATTATAGAAATTCAGTTCTGTGTACAAAAATGACAGCTTAGTTCGGTGCTAAGCTGTCAATGGCGCCGATTCCCTTATTTACAAACTAAACTAAATTTAAGTGCATCTTTTTCTTTCTATTTAATTAAGAAAAGGACAGAAGATAAATATTAGTTTAGTCCTGTCAAATTAGTCAGCGCCTGACGTAAATTGACGTATTTTTAGTAGCAAATTAAAAAAAATAAAGTATTCAGCTTTAATATTGGTATAGATAGGTATAAATTAGTATGGAAGATAATAAAATACTGAAATTGCCAACCCATCTTCAGCAAGCGTCGTGATCAATGCTCGTGTCTTCTCTGTATGAGAACAGACCTCTGCCCTGCAGTGGGGCCATAATAGGCTGGCATTATTACTGTACCGTTGACCAGTGGAAACCAGAGGTCGCAATAGCAAATTATTTTGTTAATTTGCGCCTGGGCATAAGATCAAATCATAGGTTAATGATTTACGATGTTCTATTTGGGTATCGAAGTCATGAGGCTCGTTTGGACATCATTAATTTTTCGGAAGTGAGTATGAGTGAGTATAGTTCTGAGTATGAATGTCGATGGCTCTAAGAATAGGGGAAAACCAAAGAAACTGTAGAAGGACTGCGTGAATGATGACATGGTTAGAAGGGGGGTGGGTGACTACCAAGATTAGTACTAATAGAGAAGTATGGTTGAAAAGACATGTTGCACCGACCCCAAATAAATTGGGACAAGGGTAGGGCTATCATGTCTAAGCCACGGCCACGCCCTGGACACTCCACACATTTTTTTTACATTTATAATTGCTTTCTCTTTGTTCCTATTAGATGTCAAAAAAACATCTAAATTCTTATTCAGATGATAAAATAAGATTCCCAAAACAGTAAGATTTACGCCAGTAGGATGATCACAAGAATTTACGATTTTCTTCTTTTTTTTTTAATTTAAAGTTTAAACTGTTCTACTGTAAACGTATGTATTCTCCTGTAAATGTTGCCTTTCAAGCGTCGATATTATACGTGGGTCGTTCAATATATTCTCGGTATCTGCATGAAAAAAGACGTATGTAAATTCAATTGAAATAATTTTTATTTTTCAATGTAATCCATTACCCCAATGCATTTGCGGACACCAGCCTGTATTACCTACCTACCCCAATGCATTTTTTTTACATCTCGAAATTAACTTTTCAATACCCTGTAAAAAAATAACTTTCCTCTTTCTCTGAAAAATGTGGATTTATTGCCGCCTTGAGGTCTTCCATCGTTGGAAAATCGTTTCCAATGAAGGTCTTTTTTCAATTGAGAGAACAAATAATAATCACTCAGGGTTGGGTCCGGGCCGGGGCCTATAGGGTGGGTGGTTAATTTCTTCTAAACCACAATCTCGCACAGCATCCTTGGAAATACGCGCCGTGTGGACCTTTGACTTTTGAAAGTAAAGATCATGAAGAATAGTGTGCACGGAACCAACAGAGAGGCGGGTCATCTCTGCTATCATTTTAATCTTCCTTCGGACATCCTCGAATATAAGCTTCTCGACTTTTTTCACGTTTTCTTCCGTAGAGGCAGTAACCGGGCCGCACGAGCGAGTGTCGTCTTCAATACTCTCTCTGCCCCTTTTAAGTTCACTTGACCACTTTTGAACCGTAGATAACGAAGGCAGAATCTTGGTAAACAGCCGCCATCTCTTCGTGAATAGTTTTTTGACTTTTTCTTTGTTTGGTAAGGAATCTAATAACATCGCGGTGCTCGATTTTCGTCAACATTGTCACGTTAGCCATTCCAGTTGTCGTTGACTAAGGATAACTAGCAAACTAATTATCACAACTATATGAACTTTTACCTTTATACCCAATGTCATTAATTAATTAATTAGTCAAATTACCCACATCACTAGTAAATCATCCTGATACCGAGAATACATTGAGCGCCCCTCGTACCAGCCGTGTGCCCGATGGTATTGTCCATCGGCAAAAATGACAAACTTTCATACCTATAATAATTATAGGTTATAATTATTATAATCCCTGTAGGAGATGAATTTTCAAAAATCCTTCTGTAGTGTCGTTATATAGGGTGACTGGTAATTAGTGATCGATATTTAAACACATGATTCTACTCATCATTACAAACAACTTTTACTATCGGACCAAATCCGAAATTGCGAAAAAAAAATCAGCTGTTCCCTACATTTATGTTCGTACAAGTCGTCAAAATGTTGGGAACAGCTGATTTTTTTTTTCGTCATTTCACTTTTTGTCCCATTATAAAACTTGTTTGTTGTCATGAGTAGAATCATGTGTTTAAGTATCGGTCACTAAAGTCACCCTATATACAAAAATGATACCCAAGTTAATTCTGCACAAAAACCAAAGAATTACAGTGTAAACTCTACATAACGACACTAAAGGGACTATACATTTTATGGCGTTATAGAGTTGTCGTTAAATGGAAAGAAGAAAAACCAGAATTATGAAAAGAAAAAAAATATTTCAAGCTAGTAGTTATGTACAGACGCCAGCACATCAAGCTACCCGAAACTGTCAAGTTTTCCTAATCAATTTGGAACCTAATGATTTAGCGATAAAGTTGAGAATCTATTAAAGTTTGACAGGTTGTAGTAGCTTGATGTGCTGGCGTCTGTACATAAAAAATAGTCTTCCAATTTGTAAACAAAAGAACGAATTTCTTAGAAAGTTTGGTTTGCAAGATGCCGACAGTCGAGTTTATTACGGGCTAGGACAATAGAGCGACAAAAGAACGTACACAGCTGCTTTTGGCAACTTAAAAGGTACTTTTTATTACTTCATTGTTGTCGTTATTGAGAGTGGGTTTAATGCTATATGGAGTGTATCATTGTATGGAAAACAAGCTAAACCATCCAAAGACGAGTGATTTCGACGCTTTAGGGATTTTGTCGTTAAATCAAGTGACATTACATGGAGTTTACACGTATATTTTTTTTTTACGAAAAATTTGTATGAAGCTACTATGAAAAATCTGACTATCTCTCAAACGGCCAGTAAAACCGTAATACCCTTGCAGTTATAGTACTAATTATTTATGATTTTTGTCATACTCCACATTACGGTTATCGTTGCTGATTTTTTTTTTAAATCATCAAGATATTTTTATTTATTTTTACATATGAAACGGTTGTTTTTAGTGTCTAAGTTAAGAACATCGAAATGAAGAACGTTATTGACCCAAATATTAAGAATATATAAAACAAGAAATATATTTAAAAATTAGCTGTTTATTCTTTTTTATTGATAATTTAAATAAAACAGAGGTTAAAAAAATATAATTTAAGTACTATACATACAATTATATAAAATATTTTAAAAACTAATTTATGGAATTAATAGCTAAACGTATTGGTACAATAAACTAACATTAATAACAAAAAAACATGAAAAATATTCCAATTCCTTGTCATTCACGTTGTCGGGTCCAATTCTGAGTCAGAATCCAATTGGACATAATTATCTAAAAACTCGAGATCAGTTTCCTGAAACTGAATTAAGTCGAGAGTTTCAGCAAAAAAGCTCTGATTTCTCTTGGCATCTAACTTAAGACATTTGTGCACTTAGGAAGGGATTCGAAAAACAACAAGCGTATTTAGGATATCTTGAGTAGAATCTTGCCTGCTTCTTTCCCGCTAATGATGTTCATGGAACCTCCTAAGTCTTTGTTTCGAGACTCTGAGGCTTCTTCCGAGAGAGTCCCAATCGTTACAATATCATTTGTTTTTTTTTGGTTTCTTAATCGTTTCATTAATTTTAACGGCTGCTTCAGGATTTTCCATCATCAAAGATGCGATATCCTCATGCCCTTCTTCTTTTAAACGTGCTCCAGCTGTATATGCCAAATCTTCGCCTGTATGATCATCAGATCTTCTCTTTTTCTGTTTGCTTCCCAGATCTTCGAATGGTATTCGGGACCTTTTTGTCATTATTCCAACGATCATCGTTGGAATAATGACAAAAAGGTCGACAGCTCTTGAGAGACTTAGTGTGCTCTTGGTATCTCATCAACAGTTGGTTCTTAATTAACTAAAGTTTGCACACAACTTGGCTAATCAATATTTGCTTGCAGCTAATTTCCGTAGTCTTCTGAAATGATCAAGGAATTGGTTGGATTTCTGCTACCTCTGTAAAGCAGCTCGCGTGAATCTCCGACAAAATTCTTTGAGAGTTACTCGATCTTCGGCAGAAAGGCAATCGCATATCCACATAATATGCGATATAACGGCACCAAAAAATACTTCATGATTAAATGAAGTGCTCTCACTTTTTAGAAGAACAAATAAGTCTAAATTGGTGATTAAACTATACATTCTAAGATTTTATAGTCGCAGAGCAAAGATTTAGTGTTAGCAGTTACACAGTTGTGAACAATCTATAAAGCAAAATTTTAGCGCTTTTATTGCAAAACGTCGGTAATTAGTTAACTACCCTCATTAGTTTTTAAAGACGTGCTAATGAAAATTTATAATCGTCAAAAACATTTCTTAGAACTCATAGGACAACTAATCAACAAATTAACTTACTTATCAGAAAAAGGTGAATGTAGTCCATAGTTGGCATTGTCGCGCGATATGGCAAATCGTTTAATCACCTATTCGGACTTATCAGAAGACAAAATCGTTGTAATTACTTAATCACTTGTTTTCAGACTCATTAGGAGGCTAAACAATTTTATTTGTTATTTGATATTTCGGTTGTATGCAAAGTTTAAAAACTCATTTTGTGTTGATAAATATCCAGCTCAAACATAGTTGTCTAAGTGTGGCTGTACTATAAACCTCTGCCTACTCCTTCAGGGATATACTGCCCACCATACACTAAAGTGCAGTAACAGCAAAATCACGATTTCGAGTAAAACGCATTTAAAGTTAAGAATTGATTTTAAAAAATCAACAGAATGTATAAGCAAAAAAATTTGAATGCAGAAAGGTTGTAAAAGCATAGGTTCACACGTTAAAGCAATAAAAAAAAATATATCTTAATAACTGAATTTATTATGGCCATTTATTCTTTTTGGTGCCTATTACTGCATAGCCTTTTTTGTAAAAAATACCATTTTAAACTTAGTAAAATGCAGCAAAAAGCCCTATTACTGCGTTTGGATCAGTTATTTTGTCAAGAAACCCAACTAACATGCAGTAAGGTCAAAAAAATACTGCATTTTAGTTAGTTTTTTAAGAAAAAAGTGTTCAATTTACTAGTGCAGTAAGAAAAATAGCTAGTTCACATTTTAAAGACCGTTTATTTCTTATTATTTAATCACAATAATTCAACTCACTTATGTAAAATTTACATATCAAAAATAAAAAAAAACATCTAATTAATAAAGGACCCTGCGCAGAATGCACAACCTCCTTTGACAGTTTTCTCTTAATATTAACATATATAACATAATGTATCTTTATGTTTAACAATAAAATATAGATAGTAAATGTAGGTGAGTATTATAAAGGTGGACATAAACTTGAGATCAACATTACAGTAAAACAATCATCACACACAAAGCATTACAAGCCTTGGTAAGTCTTAGGTAGGTACATAATTAGTTTCTAAAAGTAATTTTTAACAGTATAACGCGCTTTAAAATAACATTGGTTTAGTTTAGCTTTTGAAGCCTCTTATTATTCTTACTACTAGACATAATCTTGAGATCAACATTAAAGTAAAACAATCATCACACACAAAGCATTACAAGCCTTGGTTATTAGGTAGGTACATAATTAGTTTCTAAAAGTAATTTTTAACAGTATATTAACGCGCTTTAAAAATAACATTGGTTTAGTTTAGCTTTTGAAGCCTCTTATTATTCTTACTACTAGATTTAAAATAATAAAAATGTATGTATCATACAATTATCAAAACAGATCAGAAAAATATTTACTTAGTTCTTTTGTTGTACTTATTAATAATCAGTCTTAAGTTAACTTTAAGGCACATTGTTTCTTAGAATTTGAAGATAAAAAATACAGACTATTAAAAATAAATTCAAAACACATTAACAGTTTAAGATTATTCATCAATATCAAAATTAAATTCTTCTGGTTCTTGTGACGTAGAACCAACAGAAAGATTTTTCCAGAAGATTAATCTATTTGGTGGAATAAGCGGCCCTAATACGTTTAAGATGTTTCGCTTCCTTTCCCTATCAATGCCTTTAGGAACAGTTTTTACAGTAAAATTAGGCAAGTTCTTTGATTTGAGACAATATAGTTCTTTGAATTCTATATCATCAAAGTTCTTTTTGTAAAAGAAACTATGACTTCCCCTTTTTACCATAAGATGTACAATATCTTTGATGTATACCCGGTTTCCATCTATATCTTTGTTTTTTTTATGTGAAATATGAGATTTAAAATTAACAAAATCTATTATTTCCATACTTTTGACTTCTACCTTCCCCGATTTCAATGATGTTTCAACAGCTTCTAAAAAGTCTTGATAATCGTACAGCTTACCCTTTTTGTCCATCGACTGCTCTACAAAATGGTGGAAGGAATCGGCGGACATAAAAGTATGGCCCGGTTCAAAAAACTTGAGTTCAATTGTTGTGGCAGAAATCTCTAAGTTGTTAATTATACTTATCAAGAAAGTAAAAAAACACCAGTTTTTATTTTGTGCCGAGCAATTATCAAGCCATAAAACGATGTGCTCTGCATCACGATTATTTAGTAAGAATGCTTTAAATGTACTAGTGATGTCTTCTTGCTTTCTCCCTGCCACTCCTTCATGCCAAACTGCTGCAAATACGTGACCTTTCTTGAAGTTTCCTAGAGGTACAAAGGTTTCATTGTACGCCACAAGCCTGGGGCAAAACAGAGCTGCTTTAAAGGTATCAATGCGAGGTAACATTATTACTTTTTGGAGGTCCACAGAAACAATTACAGTATTACGCTGACTATTAGCCTTTGTATCTGCATCGTACATCTCTCGGGCTAGTGTATACTTAATTTTATGATGAGCGTAGGTCTTACAAATTTGGCAATCAGTACACGGTTCTTTTACATGATCAAGGTTATGGAGGTTGAAGGTTTCACATGTCTCGCATTGTTCATGGCCGAGCTTAGCAAAAGAAATGTTCATTTTGTTTCTCAAGTGATCTCTGTAAGTTTCAAGACTGCATTTGAATTCGGGGTATTCTCTTGGAAGTTTCCATACATATCAACAATTGTAAGGTCACTGGGCAAGTATCTCTTATTGGGTGCATGCACTCGTCTATAATGATGCACACATGGATTGAACGATTCAATATGAGCTGTGATCAAAGTACGATCTATAGCATGACAATTTGTCAAATTACGGCCATCCCTATTATCCTTTTGCTCTAAAATTGACTTTTTCAGGACAGAATTTACACGCCTGTCATTTTTTTTGTCATATCCTAAAGTGCCTAAAAAAAATACTTTGCATACCTCATGCGATAGTTCTTCTGTATCTCTTTTTGTTAAACTGTACTTGTAAGTTACGTTTCGTGGTCGTTTCAAATTCTTTGTACTTTTCTTGCAAGCCTCCTCCGTCACAAGATTTTTGATAAATATTCCTTGATGTTCCCAATTCAAAGACCAATAATATTTGTTAATTTTTTTTCTATCTTCTTCAGTAAAATGTATAGTACATAGTTTTTTACATAAATTTTGACAGGGTTCTCGCACCGGATATTTCTGTATGTTTTTGGCATATTGAAGTTCACTTTTACGTTTCCTACATGACTTATTCCGTATTTTCACAACAGGTAATTGTGCTGGCTGGGTATTGACATTGTTGACCTGAATTTCTGCTGGATCGTTTGTGATATCTAAATCTCTTAAACTCGACGATGTTGAAGATGGCTCAGGAACATAGTTTTTATCTTTTACAGAATCATCTGAATCTTCTATGAATGAATCACAGAATGATGTTGAAGGCAGCGTTTCATTACATAAAAGATCAAAGGTCGCTGTATCCACGAGATTACTAATTAAGCTGTCCTGGTGAGCTTCTGGCAGATTTATGGAGTGGTGTTGTGTTGCTTCAGAGATTTTGCTCAAATCAATATTTTGGACGACAGAGTCGTTGTTTTTATGCACATCCCTTAATATTGCTTTTGGAGGCGAGTCATTGTTATCGTGATGAGGTAGCTGCGATATCATTCTATCCGGTGGTAAGACGTCATTTTCCAAATTGCTTAGCAGTGACATAATTTGTTTTGATCTCACATTCATATTGATGAACCTGCACAGAAAGATAAACGAGAATTGGTAAGTACTTACTGACTAGTATAGGTACATTAAAACTAATTTTAATTTACATTTATACTAAAGTTTTAAATTATTTTGAAATCGAAAATGGACTGAAACTTGATTAAAATGCTAAAACGGCAAAACGGTATATCAACCAAACATAAATTTGACGCAAGTGTATGGCCGTTAAGTTTGCAATGAGATTGTAGACAGGTACCTAGAATAATTTGAATTTAGAATGAGATCATAGCGACACTGAACTGTATTAATGTATGGTTAGGTGAATACCTACCCTATCTATTTTTAGTCTATTCAAAATATAATCTCAATTCTAACTCAGTTCGTTAAAAGTCAAACCATAGGTTACCATTAGTTACGAGTTACGAGAATAATTGGCCTACTGATTGATATAGGTACATAGATACTACTTTTTAAAGTCAATAAATACTTATAATACATAAATAGAAAACCATCCAAACACAAACAAATGATAGTTATTCAACACACGAAACATTTTATGTAAGGATAGAAAATAACCTATTAGTTAAAGTATCTGTTTAAAGTACGTCTTAATACTATAAAAGTTTTATTAATCATAATAAACTTAAGTAATATAATTATGTAATCTTACCCGCCAAATCCTGTCGCCAAAAAAACGTAAGCAGTGCGAGCGACGCCGACGGGCACGTCCACACTGGCACGGTTCACTGGAGCGACTGATTAATTAAGTCAAATCGCATGCAATCTAGCAGTAAATCCTTTGCACACTCTGTCTCACAAATAAAGTTTTATCTATTCAAACCGACTAAAATGCAGTATCAGCTTGATACTGCGTTTAAATTAGTTTAATTTACTATAATTTGTTAAACTTGATCCCAATTAAAATGCAGTATTTAAAACATTAACTGCACTTTAGCTAGGAATAATCATATCTGTGTCATTATGCTATCCAAACTAATCTGCAGTAATGCTGTATTTTACTGCGTGTTAGTCAGTTTATAATGATAAAAGAATGTTAAGTATTCACAACTAAAATGCGACAAGCTTTGATTTTACTGCATTTTAGTTGGGAGTTCGTGACAATAAATTGTATTTTCTTAATTTGCAGTAAAAATAGCTTGTATGGCGGTAAATTTTACTGCGTATTAATTTTTTTTTTAATTTTTTTCCAGAAATATAAAACTATCTAAAGAACTGTAAAATTATATTGCTTACTGCATTTTAGTTATGAAACCTTAAAATTTAATCTGCAGTATAATTTATACTGTATTTTAGTTGGGAAATCACGCCAATTTGTTAATTTTTTTCGTTTGCAGTAAGTGAAAACTGTTAAATAAAAACCATTCTAATAGTCTTAGAAATAAGTAAGTTAATTCAATAGAAAGCTTAAGAAACCCGCTTTCAGAATCACTAATAAAACGAAAAATCACAAAAGGGCTGTTACTGCTCTTTAGTCTCTGGTGGGCAGTATAGGGGTGATGCTACTTCAAGATATGTGTTGTTAAAAGTCTGTGTTCCTCAACTTAAAACACTAAAAGAGACCGTTCCATAATTATGTAAGAATAAATAAAAATAATTTTGATGATTTCAAAAATCGGGAGCGATAACCGTTATGTGGAGTGTGACAAAAAATCATAAATAATTATTAGTACTATAACCAACTGTAAGGATATTACGGTTTTCCTTGCCGTTTAAGTGATAATTAGATTTTTCAGTCTAGCTTCATACAAATTCAAAAAAAAAAATGTAGTTCCTTCGTTTTTGTGCAGAATTAAGTCGGGTGTCATTTTTGTATGAGTAATAACTAATAGAAGCGATATCCGGCAAAAAATCCGGCACTTGCAAATGGAGATCCCTTTAAGTCTAAGGAAGGCGATTTTCAGCCCCCACCGTGCGCCACATAGATTGCCGCCAGACGCACCGCTGCATGCCGGTCGCGACGCCATGTGCCGTGGCCAGCGGCTTAGCGATAAGATCGCCCATTGTGTCACCCTTTGTAAAATTTATATTATTTATGTCTGGATTTTATATGCTGTACATAATAAAGAGTATTTCTATTATATTCTATTCTATTATGTATACCTACGCGACCACGTATACTTCAATAATAAAAGAAAGAAACAACGAATCAATATTTTGTATAAACTTCGCTCCGGTCCAGCGTTCTTATCAATAAACAATTATTTAGGTAACATATTTATTCGAGGTAATGTTTTTTTTATATTTCACCCGCTAAGGGAGGAGGGGGGGAAGTCAACAAAGTGTGACATCTTGAGTCAAGGGGGGACTAGTTAATAATATCTCTGATGTCAACTTCAACTCTAACGAAGAACTGTAAAATAGTAGGTACCAATTGTATCAATATTATTGTTACATTTAATTATAAAAAAGACTAAATATGTGACATCATACTAGTCCAGTGACACGAGATGGAGAGGAAGAGTGATGGAGCTATAGATGTCACATAGCACCATCCCTTTTCCACAAAAGAACCATGAGGCTCATTCGGGATGGATGCTTCAGTTTTCTTCCTATTCCCATTCCCAGTTAGTTACTGCAATTATTCATCTCAAATCACTAACAGTGATAAACACCAGAGGGGCAATTCTCCTAATTTTAAGAATATTCACAGTCTGATCTGTCACAATCTGTCAAAAATACCTCTATTTCCCTAAATTTTTGACATTGATTTGTGCTGTGTGTGTGTGTGTTTGTGGTCTTTTGTGTGCACCAAATAAATGGTTTATCTATCTATCTATCTTATCTATCTATCAATTGTCAGTGAGATGATGATTGCAACTAGATTTTGAACATTTTTAATTACGGGAGTTGACCTTCAGAAATATAGTTCATTCTCAATCCAATTTCAGTCTGGTAAAGTCATATCATGTTCATATTATACAATCTGACTCAGTTCTTTTAGTGAGGGTAGGCCCTGGTCGTGATTGGAATGGGATTCGAGCGAAACTTGACTGTTATGAATAGTATGAATGGACACATTTATTTTTTACTTGATAATATTTTATCAAGCCTAGATTGGACCGAGAACGAACTGTGAACGGCTTTACAGTGAGGATTGGCCATAAGACCCAATACATTACCTATCATTCTTGACCCCAAGCTCTTGTTCCACCAGCTCAAACAGTATTTTGGCATGTTTTTTATTTTGTTCCACTCCCAGTGACCCGATTGACATGAGGTTGGCAATAGCGCACGGCTCTGTTGTGCCACCGAAGCTCATTAGGACATCAGGTATGACGGACACCACACAGTACTGAAAAGATTTGGGTTGTAAGTAACAGATATATTTTATTTATTCATTTTTATTTATTTATTCAGTACATTTTATACATTTAAGTTGGTGCCAACATAAACTTATTAAAGTATTACCATGCACCAAAATCATCAAGTACACAAATTAGGGAATTCATTTCTGTCGTATTTCCTTCTTGCATATTTAGATAACATAATATAAGGCCTGCATATCCCGAATGGCATTGGCCAATTGGCCATTTATTTTTAAGCCTTTTGTAAAAGGAAAACAAACTGCTTCAACCAGGCACAAATCCAAACTATAGACTGCCATTGTGATACTTCTAATAAATTGAAAATCCCCAATCTAAATTAAAAAACTTTTTGGTTTAACCTAAGTAAGTATTATAGTTTTTTTAAGATTTTTTTTTTTTTAATGAGTCTAATTTATTTTTTTACTTAAGTATAGATAATGATTTTTCTGATTTGAATATTTATTTTGATATCATGGTTATTAAGGGAATATGGAGATCCTGGGGCATAGCTGGCAAAATGAGAGTATGCCTCTGCGTAATTCTTCGCGGAATACAAGCTTGATGGTCAAATTAAAATACCTGTTCTGGTTTCCCAAGAGCCTTCGCTAACACCGGCACGGCTTTGGTTACAAAGTCTTGAGGAATTTTGCTCCGAGGCACATTAGTTTCGATTTTGAAGTGAGGCATTATGGCCTTATTTACTTAACGTTATTCAATTTCAATTTCAAGCGGTGTGATTTCACCTAATCCTCGGTTTTCTGATTAAATAATTCAGATTTTAGTCAGAGAGAAACTCGACCGATTCAATGTCATTAATGTCAAGCAATGCCACCAAAGAGTACAATAATATTAGTAGGGCTGGGAATGAATGTCACATAATTATTGCATTTTTATAGATAGCCCTGGTGAAGTTTGAACTGAAGAACAGCGAGAAACATGCAAGAAGTGTTGTAGGGCAAAGATAAAACGGAATCATAATAAAATATCTTCGGGCGTGAATTGTGTATTAATCCCTTATTGAGTAGTTAGTGACTGGACAACAGTTTGTTTTTTTGTCAACAAACTTCAGCACATCAAGCAATTTCTTTAATAGATTTTCAACTTTATCGCTGTAAGATAAGGTTTAAATATGATTGGGGAAATTTGAAAGTTTTAGGTAGTATAATGTGCTGGCGTCTGTACCACTTTTTATATTCAATATATGCCCTAATAATTATAAATTACTCATACATACAGAATTGTTTACTAATGGTATTTTAAATAAATTTTAATCAATCGCTTACTAAAAATATTATCACCAAATGAAACATTTTATGCTAAACGTAGTACAAAATATTGAACTGGAACGCGAAAATTGTTTATGGCTAGTGAATTCCGGTAATATTAAAGGTGTTAGTGTGGTGTCTTGAGCAATGGATCCCATTATTATCGATGATAATAATATTCTTAATTGACCAACAAAAAGGGACACCTCCATTTTTGTTTGCCAATTAAGAAGGATTTCACTGGACATACAAGAGACTCATAAATAAATAAAAATGAGTTATTTATTTGAATATCAGTTTTGTTGGAATGAAGACGTTTCGCGAAAAAAATCTAACACATGATCATTTATAATATTTTAACAATTTCTAGTTGAATGGTACTAAAGAAATAAATTATGTACATACGTAAAGGTGCAAAAAATTAGTGGTGTCAGATACAAATAAATTAGTAACTTATCATCATATCAGGCTGTTTCAACGTCCTCTACTCTCTAAACAGTATTATCAATCTTTAAGACCTTTGTATCAACCGTCTTGACTGGAGGGTAAATCTACTCAGCGTATTATAGTCCACTGCTGGACATAGGCTTCTCCCAGGCCACAACACTCTGTCCTCCGTCTTCTGCATCTAGTCCGTCCCAGCCACCTTCTTAAGGTCATCGGTCCATCGGGAAAATTATTAAACACCACGTTTGACAATTGGATCGCAGTATAATGTTACAAGTATGATAGTGAAGCTGTTACGTGAGTGTCCGTGGAGCGTAAGTGTTAGTGGAGTTTCTTACCCGTTCTTCTCCATAGTAACCTACTACGCTTTGGAATGGGCTACTAGCTTCACCTTTGTGACTGACCGACCCCTTAGGAATTCAAAAGAGCCTATAATTCATTTCATTGAAATAAATGCTTTGAGTTTGTTGTTCAACTTTCTCTTTATATTATGTATTTCAAAGTCTATAACCAAATACCTAAACAAATAAGAGCTCTCTTATTTGTTTAGGTTATTTCACATTAAGTTATTTCACAAAATCACTTATGAAATTGCTCTATATTAATATGCCAAAATCACCTCACTAGTTATAGTATTAAATTGTAAACGATTTTTCCGATATAATTAGTAGCCATTTAAATTTTTTTATTGATAACTAGCTGACCCGGCGAACTTTGTTCCGCCTTAATTGCAATAAATAAGCAGTTTTTTTTGTTTTTTAATTGGAAAAAATACAAAAAAATATTAATCATTCATAATTATTTCTGTATTTTAGTACATAGGTTGCTCTTCATTTAAGTACCTTGTGATACACGACATTTTTTGTTTTATTATCAGGCGCAAAAACAAACAACGCAGATGGTCTTCCGACCCGTGAACATGCCACGTACAATTGACCATGGGAAAAACATGAATGTTCTAGATTTAAACCACAAACTTTTAAGGATTGGCCTTGTGATTTGTTGATGGTCATGGCAAATGCAAGACGTATCGGAAATTGAAGTCTTTTAAATTCAAACGGCATATCGTTTGGGATCATCGGTATCCTCGGAATGAGAACTTCCTCACCTTTGAATTTTCCTATCATTATCGTAGCGTAAATTACATTGTTCATCAATTTTCTAACCACCAAACGCGTACCGTTGCACAGTTTTGGTTGGTTTATGTTTCGAAGCATGATTACTACGGAGCCAACCTTTAGGCGTAAATTGTGCGGTGGTAAGCCAGGCACGTCCAAAGAGTTTAAAAATTCAATTGGGTAGTTGGTGGCTTCATCTTCATTTGTGACGCAGTCAATAGATTTGAATGAATGCATTGTTCCAATGATCTTATTTTGAATTATGTAGTTTAGGTCATCTACATCTTTATTTTTAGCCGCTAAAATTGCTCGCTCACTCAACCATTCATTATTTTTGTAGTTAGAAATAATTTCTGGAAATACATTGTTGATAAGTTCGTCTTTTGATGAGACAAAATTACAGAAATTATTTGGAAATGATATTAATCCGCTCGATTCATCGACAGGTACTTGACCATTACCGATAGTCAGCAATTGCTCCGAGAAATCTTCAGCATATGTATCATTAAGCAATGTAACTCTCATGTTTGTTGTCAGTTGCAGTTTCTTCACATAGCGCCATAGATTTGACGATTTGAGGCAAGCGTTTATTTCGTCGGCAGCCGTAGATCTTGGAATTACTGGCAGTATTTGGCGGAAATCGCCAGACAGTAAAATCATTGCTCCTCCAAAACATCTCGAGTCATTGCGTAAATCTTTTAATGTTCGGTTAAGTGCTTCTAATCCACGTTTATGCGCCATTGTGCATTCGTCCCAGATGATGATTTTCGATACCGCTAAAACTTTGGCCATTTCTGAGTGTTTTGCAATATTACACGTTGGTTCTTCAATAGTTTGAAGATTTAACGGTAATTTGAATGCTGAATGAGCCGTACGGCATCCTTCTAACAATGTGGCTGCTATTCCAGAAGAAGCAACTGCAACCGCTATGTTAGATCTCGCCCGAACAGTTGCTAAAACTAATGACATGAGGAATGTCTTGCCAGTTCCACCAGGGGCATCTAGGAAATATAAACCACCATTTTCATCATCGATTGCCTTCATTAAATTATCATAAACTTCCTTTTGTTGGTAATTCAACAGGGGTACATTCGTTTGAACTACTAAATCTAATTCCTGGTGATCATATTCACGTTCCCGTTCCAATTCTCGATTAAATGCGTCATTCATTTCACGATATGGTGCTGGCATTCCTAACCTGATTAATAAATTACCGCACATGAGGTAACACATATCTTCGATCAAGAGTAAAGCACGATTATGTATCTCCTCATTCATCTCAATATCGTGATTTCTGGAACTGACACGAATTTGATGTAAAATATCTTCTGATATATTATCCTTGTATTTGTACCACAGGTTACATGGGTTTGATGGAAAACATGTCGAAATTATGATAGCGAATAATGTGCGTATCTGACTTGGAGATGCAGAGATAATGGCTTCAGCGATTGTCGTATCCCAATGACTATCGTTTTCTAATAACTTCAATTCTTCACATGCAGCACGATATGTTGGGAATATTACACCATTAACAGTTCGTAGTGACTCAAATGACGTTGGCCCACGCACATTTACCAGCAACAACCGCAAATAGAAACATTCATTATTCTTTGGATGAACTGTATACATACGACCAAGAGCATCAGTAGAACGCACATCTGGATACCCAGGAACCGCATCGCCTTGCTTCCGTCTTTGAAAATTCTTCGATGAAGCATTCCAAGTATAATAACGTGGCATCTCCGAGTAAAGCAAAGTTCGTGCAAACTGATCTCTTTGGCAGATTGCAAAAAAACTGGTCAATGTAGTTGCTGGAGGTGTTTCAGCACGTTGCGTAGCATTCGAAGCCGTGAAATATACTCGTTCACCATTCTCCAGATGCACCGCCAAATGCATAACAGTAGGATGACGTTCGTGAATAGGAAATGCGAATATACGCCAAATCGCTTCTTTACAGTTCACATAACGACCAACTTGATAGCGTGAAATTTCATCGTTGGTATTCGAGGATTGCAATCCAAAAACCGAAAAAAAAAAAAAGAAAAGAAGAAAAAAAAACGAAAAGTATCCTATGTCCTTCTCCTGGCTCTCAACTACCTCCCTGCCAATTTTCAGCTAAATCCGTTCAGCCGTTATTGAGTTATAAGTGGAGTAACTAACACGACTTTCTTTTATATATATAGATTTTATTTTAAAGTATTTATGGCATGCTGAAAGAAGTAAGCAAAATATTTGAAACTATGTATTTATATTTAAGGTCCTTATAGTGCTATATTTTTAGCAAAATAAAGATATTCTCTTCCAAGCCACTAACTTATCCTACGACCATTTTGAATTAATTCATCGACATTATTCATTCATTCATCGATACCTTGACATCCCTATAAAGAAGTGATGCTTGGAGTTGTGATTGTAAACTTGTGAGTTGTGACTTGTCTATGCCCCATAACGCACATTCGTGCACTTTCTGCAGTAGTGATAACGAAAAATAACAAGTATTCGTTCGTGACTCATCCAGCCATATTTATACCGTGTTGGGCTGCGTTTTACCCAGTCTCAGTAGTGATATCGGTTTAAAAGGCTGTCGGTAATAGTTGGATTGACTATTAGTTACATTTTTCACTAAAGTTGGCAAAAACGTTATAAGTTTAAACATGGGGGCCGAACAATCCAATGAAAATAAAAGACTTCAACAAGCGGCACCGTAAGTACTTTTGTTTATTTATATCTTCCGGGATTTCGAGAACTTAATCGCTAAAGCATCGGGTTCAAAGTTGGTTGGGAAAATTTTACAGTTTCGGGTAGCTTGATGTGCTGGCGTCTGTACATTTTAAATAGGTACTTACTTACGTAACCGGTTGAATATCGTAATTATAGAAACAATTAAAAATCTATTGTGTCGCGTAGATCCACGTTCCCGGCATACGAAGGGCTAAGTAAATTATTGTAAAATGAAATTATGTACTTATATACCTACAGAACATAATTTTTCTGTAAAGTTTATCTGTGCTACAGAATCAGTTTTTAAGATTGAGATGCGATAGTTCACTTATGAAAAATAAAAAGAGCTTAAATACTTATCTACTTATTAAAAACTAGCATCCGCCCGCAACTCCATTTGCATAGAATTCGGAATTCCCGCCGCGCGCCGTTCAAATTCTATTAGGTACCCGTTTTCCCGTAGGGATGAAGCATTTTCCCGCGGGAAAAAGTAGCCTATGTTCATCAGGTATAATGTCGGCTTCTAATGGTAAAACAATTTTTCAAATCGGTCCAGTAGTTTCGGAGCCTATTCAATACAAACAATCAAATCTTTCCTCTTTATAATATTAGTGTAGACTAGTAGGTAGATACATTACAGCGTGCATTATAATAGACTAGATACTTAACCTTTTGAATCAATGATATTACATAATAATATCATTGTTTTGAATGTTTTAAGTTACACAGTTCGATATAAGCAATTGTCTTTCTATTGTGTCAATTTGTGTCTCTAATTACGGCATTCGATGAGTTAAGTCACACGTATCATATACTATTTTATAGCTCGTATGACTTAAACACGCTTTTCTGTTAAAAAATGCACTACGTGAGTCACAGAAAAGCGTGACTTAAGTGCGGGTTTAGATCGCACACTGCTATATGACTGTATACAAGCTGAAATTTTAATGGTTGTTTTTCCGCCGCAGATCAACTTGCCATAAGTACTACTTACTATCGAATAATAGGGTAAAACTTAAAAAATAAATCTGTTTTTGTTATAAAATTATTTTAAAAAATATTCATCAACTCGAAAGTGTGAGAAACAAAAGTAACACTAGACGTAACTAGTAGGCATGTTTAGAATCGCTCATAAATTCATAAATTAAATGTTTAACCCGTGAGAAGGCGCGCTATGAGCAATTTGCTCACACAAAAATCTAATTCAAAAATTTTTTGTCTTTCCCATGCCACACCAATTCAAGCACTTAAGTACCTTCCTAAATATTCACCCCCTCTCCCCTGACGCAATTCTCGATCCGCTCAGTGGCGTTGCGACCGCGCAGCAAGGCGTTTGTGGAGGCCGTGTACCAACGTGCGGCAATTTGCTCATCACGCGCCCAGCAATTACTTTGCACCGAACATGTAAAATACATGTGTTCAGTGTGTTTCGAGAGGCACATTAGTGTAGATTTAATGGATGAATAACACTTTTTAGTTTTTGTTATGGAACAGTTTTTATTGTGATTTTTATGAAACGTGCCAAAAAAATTAATTAATACTAGGTTGTTTTGTTATTTGCGTTAGAAGTTGCTATTATGATAATAGTTTTGATTAAAATACTTGTTTTCTTACTTACTAAACCTTGTGTTATTTATTTAAATACATTATAAGCCAATAAATATAGAAACACTAAAAATATAAGCATTTATGATAGTGTGAGCAATTTGCTCGCACGCGCCTACTCGTGTAAGAAAACTAGGCGCGCCTTCTCACGGGTTAAAGTAAAATAAGCTCTTACACACAACAATAGCACACACACAGCCGCGCTACCGACATAAGAAAAACCGCTTCATAAAAATGTTACAAGCAAAATGAGCTCTCGACTGTAATGATATGGTATAAACTAGCCTGCACGCAACAATTACAATTGCACTCGGGGATTCCCCAGCGCTGGATTGGACGCGGCGGGCCAGTGCCTGGGCCAGTTAGGAGGGCCCTTTCCCACGACAAAATCCCGTTTTTTACAGGTACGGTTTTTTGCGGGTTCCCGTTTAGTAGTGTTCGTGTTTAACCTTTTGAACGCCCATCACTTGTGTACAACGAACTTGTATACAAGTGATTGGCGTTCAAAAGGTTAAATATACAACGTGTAACGTTAAATGCGCAAAACCTGAAAATAGTTTGATCAGAATAACGTGCAGAATCAATTGAACCACTTTTTAATATAGGTCACATTTTTCAGAAAATCTTCATTAAAAACTTTGCCGTGTCTATTTATTAATAGGTCAAGCAAGCCATCACATGCGCAAACCCGCCAAAATAGGTAAACAAATACAAATTGTTGTCGACCAATTTAAATTTTCTCATACGCGGGATAATAATAGCTTTTATTTCAATGCAAATACGAATCTTCCATACAGTACCATGAATAAGACAATTTGAAGTTAACAATAATGCTACCTATCTTTTTTTAACTTAAACGAAACCTAAGGGTTAGAAAGAGAAAATTAAATGACGATCTTGCACGGAGGCGGCGCGTGCGAAATACGTGACAGTGGCCATGTTACTTCAGTCTGAGCGGCGCCGGCACATGCGTCACAGGTGTAATTGCTTTATCCCGTTACGCCGGCGGCGCGTGCGCGCGAATTTCGCGACTATTGCGTTTTTGTAGACAAACATTCAATATTGTAAAATGGTGAGAATGTTAGGGAAAGTTTTTTCCAAAGCCTGGAAAAGTGTGATGGAAACGTTTAAATCACTAATAACCTGAGTTCTTTATGAGCGTAGATAGTAAATAATAATAGCGCGGCGCAGCGGCCCGGTGACTACTCCTCCCTCGATAGAGCGTCGTCGTCGCAGACGCATGAAACGATCAGAATGGCCAGTAAAACTAAAACAGCTCATAAAACCTTTACAATTTTTTAATGACTTATTTTCCTCTTGAAATAGGTCAATTGTATTAAAAATCAGTTGGGGTGTCTGAGGTTTTGCGCATTTAACGTTACACGTTGTATACGATTAATTGTTGGCAAATGGCAACACTGTCAAGGTCGAGTACTGTCAATATGTCGAAGAATAAAACAATTTCAGCACTTTTTTGTTTTTTTTAACTTGATACAAAAGTTTAGAATAAATAAACGTCTAAAAACAAAACATGATTTTTGATTAATTTGTTTATTTTCGAGCATCGTGTCCACGACAAGCCTAGAATGGACAATTTCCTTTGAAACAGATATTTTTTATTTAATTATCAGAATAATAATTAAATAAACAATATCTATTTCAAAATTTGAAATCAATAAATTGCGTAAAAAAATGTGTTAGTTAAACGGAGGACAAAATAACTGTGAACGGAATGTAATTCTTCCATGATAGATTGATAGCTGATGTTGGTGTCACCATCTATTGCTTAAAGTTGGTACTACTAGGACAACTGGTCGAATCTTAACTCTTATTAATTAGGTTGTCTTACCACGTATAAATGAATAGTTGTCTTACTCTGATTATTGATTACATTTCGAAAAGTACATACAATGCCGACTGTCGAATTTAGTTCTCAATTTCAGTTACCTAAGACTAAACGCGAAATACAAGTGGGCTCTCTATTGCAGCGCTGGTAGTCAATTATTCTTTTGAATTAACACATACTTACGCTTTTTACTGCGGGAAAACCTTTTATTCCCGCGGGAAAATTAAATAAAAAGCAGGCGTGGCTGCTACCGGCCGATTAGTGGATTAAAAAGGAATCCTTTATTTATGTAAATATTATGGTCACCTCACGATATTAATGGATGTTTGTATGGGAAAATTTAAATGATCAATATCTTTGAAACTACTCAAAGTTTCTCCGTTACAAATTCAGGTTATCATTATCGTCCCCGTCACAAAATTTTGAACATATTTCGAAAGCCGTAGATCATCAGGCAGCGGAGTTACATGTGTCCAGCCAGCTTGAGCTCAGGTTGGCTCGACACACGGACTAGACATTAATTTTTTATTGATTTCTCGTAAACCCTTACATGTGACGCCATAAATCATACGTTATTACTGTCACAAATTGCGTCACTAAATGTTAGTAAAGGAACCATATTCGAAAACGCTCCCGTTATTGAGATTCGGAAGTGCCAGCCCAAAGTTTTATACGTAAAATCAAGTTGGCTGGACACAGATTTTTGCATTTTTCTATTAAACCGCTGTACTTATCACAAAACTTTTAGCTCGATGCCTGTCACAAATTTATGTGACGCCCGTTGATATGCAAAAAGTCGTCAAAACCACTTCCGTTACCGAGATTGAGAGACCAGCGAAAAGTGTATATTCAAGCTGGCTGGACACGTTTTCGATCGATTATCTAAGATTCTGTAGCGTCACAAATTCTGAAATAAGGGTGTTTAGCCGTCACATAAATTGCCCTATTGACCTAGTTAAACGCGAGCTATTTTGAAGATTTGTCCAGCCAGCCTGAGTCACATCTTAAAAGGCAGCCCTCGTATCAACGAGAGTTATAATAAGTTATATTAACTAAGACACACTACTGACTGTGTTGACTAACTGAAGGGCAGAGTGGTGGTGACTATTTATACATAAAATTATTTCTAGAAAGGATAGATAAGCACCACGAAACTTGTACATTCATTAATCATCTAACGCTCATTAATTATCTATCATACATAAACATCATAATCTTATGAGAAAAGTAAACATTGTTAAAATGAAGATATCATAAACAAAACAATGTTTTCCTTGAGGAAGGTAAATAACAATATCATTTGTCCATTACACTTCCCCCCTTAAAATGGGAATCATTTGAAAAATTATTCACATCAAAAACAGAATTATTTATAGTTGCTTATTTAGTTTTTATTTGAGCAGTTCTTGATGAATGTCTCAAAGGAATGTGTTCTTGGGCTGGTCCTGGAATGTGTTCTTGGGGTGGTCCTGGGTTTTCATGCACCTACCTTAACTCTTCTTACTGGTTAGTTTTATTTCTATAATTTCATATGGACCGGTAAACCGTAGAGAAAGTTTCTTTGATTTTCCTGGTATAAGTACTATTTTCATTCGTAATATACGCATTATCACCTAATTTATAATTTTCTATTTTAAATTTTTTTATCTTCCTTATTCATATTTTTTGAATCGATAATATTCCTTATTAATATTTTTTGAATCGATAAAAATATACTTCGCTAATTCTCTAAATTTCCTTAATTTTAAGGTAAAATAATCAAAATAATCGTCATAAGGATATTTAAATTCTGGTTGCGCGGTTATAGATGAAGGTAAACTCGGTATACAACGTGTTAACGTTAAATGAGCAAATCCTCAGACACCCCAACTGATTTTCATTTAATTGACCTATTTCAGAGAGAAAATAAGTCATTAAAAAAATTGTAAAGGTTTTATATGCTATTTTAGTTTAAGGGTGCGTTTCCACAGAAGCGGAGCTGCGCGGAGTTCAGCGGAGCAGAGCCGTGTAAATAGGTAGGTGTTTCCACTAAAGCTGCGCAGAGATGAGCGGTGCAGGGCTGAGCTGTGTAGCTAGGTGAAGTGGAGCCGAGCGGAGCTGAGACGACCGGAGCGGACCAGACCTGAGACTAGCGGAGCGGAGCTGTGAAGTGGAGATGAGCTGAACGGGGCTGTGAATACATTTGGTTTTCAGTCAGTACGGTGTCTGTCGGACAGTGAGGACGCAATGTGCAACCCCGCTCTACCGCGCGCATCCCCGCTCTACACCGCACAGCCCCGCTCTACACCGCACAGCCCCGCTTTACACGACACAGCTCCACTAAGCTCGACACCGCTGTGCCCCGCTTGTCTCCGCGCACCATATAACTTAATGTAAATCTTCTCAACTCCGCTAACACTTGTTTCCACTGAATCGGAGCGGAGATGAAATGTGTATTTTGAGCAAAGTGATTGGTCAATTTTGATAAGTCTCTGCTCAGCTCTGCGCAGCTCGGCTTCTGTGAACACGCAGCCTTAGGGTGCGTTTCCACAGAAGCGGAGCTGCGCGGAGCAGAGCGGAGACGTGTAGGAATCGTCCAATCACAGACGAGACGAGTGACGCGATGAGGATTTCAACCATTGTGATTAGTCGATTCCTGCACGTCTTAGTCGATTCGTCGATTCCTGCACGTCTCTGCTCCGCTTCGCCCAGCTCCGCTTCTGTGGAAACGCACCCTAACTGGCCATTCTGACCGTTTCTTGCGTCTGCGACGACGCTTCATCGAGGGCGGAGTCGTAACCGGGCCGCTGCGCCGCGCTGGCATTGGCTTGCTTGACCTATTAATAAATAGACACGGCAACGTTTTTAAAGAAGATTTTTTGAAAAATGTGACCTATAGGTATTAAAAAATGGTTCAATTAATTCTGCTCGTTATTCTGATCAAACTATTTTCAGGTTTTGCGCATTTAACGTTATACGTTGTATAATAATTCATGTGGTGAAAAATTGGTTGATGTATGGACAGCAGTGTTATAAGAAAACATTGCGAAATCTATCAATTTCTACTCGTACCAATTGTTTTGATTTTTTTAGTAAAAGGTCTTTTCGAGATTTTATTTCTGAGTACTTGTGGTACTTAGACTGATTTCGCAATTCTGTTTGCAAAAGTATAAACAAATATACAACGTGTAACGTTAAATGCGCAAAACCTGAAAATAGTTTGATCAGAATAACGAGCAGAATTAATTGAACCACTTTTTAATATAGGTCACATTTTTCAAAAAATCTTCATTAAAAACGTTGCCGTGTCTATTTATTACTACGTCAAGCAACCCAATGTCAGCGCGGCGCAGCGGCTCGGTGACGACTCCTCCCTCGATAAAGCGTCGTCGCAGACTTAACCTCGTAACGCCCAATGTACAATGTATTGAACAAAGTGACATACAGTATTACACATTGCAAACATGCATTTAAATTAATTAATATACATTGTAATGTACATTGGGCGTTTAGGAGAAGGTTTTGTTTTTAGTCTGGGCCGGAATGCCGTATGTAGCTTTGTTCAATACATTATACATTGAGCGTTTAGCTCATCTTGCGAAATTTTGCTTGGGCGTTACGAGGTTAAGAAACGATCAGAATGGCCAGTGAAACTAAAACAGCACATAAAACCTTTACTTTTTTTTTAATGACTTATTTTCTCTCTGAAATAGGTCAATTGAATTAAAAATCAGGTGGGGTGTCTGAGGTTTTGCGCATTTAACGTTACACGTTGTATGTTTTTGGTAAAATAACTTTAAAGTTCAGTTTGCGCTGCAACTTTTTATGACTTTTAAATAGTAAGTACCCTGAAACCACCATACAACCGTAATGAATCCGACATTTGTTTAACTTGAAATAAAATTAATTAGAAACATGAATTTGAATAGATCTTAGGTATAAGGGGTAGTCAGAGGCATGAAAAAATAACAATTTTCATTTTTTTTTTCTTGTCAGTAACTCTATTTATTTAATGAAAGTAACAATATGACATCATTACATTATGTTTCAACTCGACTTCACGAAAATTTGAAAAAAAAAATAATAATAATCTAAAAAGTTATAGCTGTTTGTGTTGGACCCTGTTCCATAAAGAGTGCCTTGCGGTGACCATCACAAATCCTTGGAGATTCACCTAAAATCAATTGGACAAGAAAAATTAGTTATTTTAATAGATAATCTAGTGCCTGATTGAAGCTTTTTTTTTTTAAACAAAATAAAATAAATTATATTAAGAATTAATTTACGGAACCCTAAAAAATATCATAAGTAAGTTCGCGAAAGTTTTTTTTTTAAGTCTTAGGCTGCTGTTCACATCGCAATAACTTTCAGTCGGCCTATAATTTTTCTAAATCTTCACTTTTTGTTCAGGCCTCAGATGTCCGAGGAGCAGGTGAAGCATCTCCTCGAAGCCCAAAGAAAGCAATACGAGAGAAAGCTGGAGGAAGTGGCCGCTAAAGCAGCCGCTCAGAAAAAACAAGAAGAGGCCGCTAAAGCCGCGCTGAAAAGGCAGGAAGAGGACGCCGCTAGAGCAGCCGCTCAGCGGAAACAGCAGGAAGAGGCCGCGCGTAACTCAACTTATGGGTTGTCACCAACTCAAAATAGTACTGGCATATTTACACATTGGTAATTACCTTCTTCTATAAATAGAAATCTTCAATCGACACACCTTATCGCAGACCGCAGCAAGATAGGTAGGTTTACCATTTCGGAAAACTCATTGTCACGGTTAAGCACCGCCACTTCAGCTTGCTGTAGTGTATAACTGTAGTACTATTCAATAAATTTTTCTCCGTTAAAACATAGGTGAAGTGAGCTGTCATGTGCGGCTGTCACTCCACCTGATGACAGCTCACTTCATCTAAGTTTTCACGGTAAGATTTTACAAAATAGACCCGCAGATATCAGGATCCTGCTACCGCTAGCTAGGCATTAACATTTTATTTATTTATTTATCACAAACACTGCTACCATTACAGGAAGTTCCTAATACGGTAGCGTGGTCCTTAATGGAATATTATTTCCCAGGCGACTAACTATTTGCTACTAAAAATAATGACATGGCGACTAATATTAGGTTCTGTTAGGTTCCTTTAAACCCTGCAGGCGGAAATAGAGGCCCCGCGAAGCGGGGCTCCGTCGACTACTTCTAATTATTATTATTAAAGATAATTAGTTAACTTGATACACAACCTCGTTGTTTAATTTAAGAATGCCCATTTTCTATTTTTTATCCGCCGTCCGTAGCTGCCAACCTACTATTTTTGCTACCCCAAATTCAGATTAATTTGTCGCCGCGTTAAATACATGCCGTCCTTAATTAGACTATATTAAATTATATTCGTACTTAGTCCGAGATAACTGATGTAGTACTTGCCTTTCCACACTCTTTATACGCGAATTTAAAAGCAAAAGCAGAAAACAAAAATCTCCACCTGCCAATACTAAACGTCATAGTCAATTGTTTTTTCGCGCTCGCACGCTGTTGTGTATTTCTGTGAAAATATATCTTGAAATTATAAATTAATAGTGTAATATTGTGATTATGCCTAAAAGAAAAGCTGAAGAATCGGAAGACAAGGCGATTAAGAGAATCAGAAGATTGGAAAAGAAACTCAAGAGGTATAAAGACAAGTTGCGTCAGCCGGAGGATTGTAAGTATCCTACCTATTGTGAATTCACCAATTTCACGATATCAGCTTAGTTGATACACCAAATTCGGTTTTTAAACATTAATATGTAGCTATTGCGTTGCAATTGGCAAAGTACCTGTTTCATTATTGTAAGCATAATCGCGGTGCGACTATGCGGTCTCCCCGTTGGGTGAGATGGACAAGCATCCTCGTGTTACGACGATGCTTCTTTCCGTTGGAAAGGTGTATATACCGACTTGGTATCTAATATGATCTACGCTTTTGCGTAATCCCGTTGGGATAAGTTTGCGGAGCTATGTTGTTCAAAGTCAACAAATTAAGTTAGAATTTTGGTTCAAAATCTAACAATAGTTTACTCCATTGTTCATAAAGCTCTAAAAGTCAGGGGAGATGTTGATGCATTGGCATATACCTACCACTAAACATAAAGGTTGTTAACCAAATGTTTTTTCTTTATTTCATCTTGTATGAATTTACTTTTAGCTCAAGACTCAAATGAGAATATTGAGAACAACATAGAGAGCATGGAGAATGTTGAAATCATAGACAGCATTGACCAGGTATCCCTCGAAGAGCCTGAATTGTCACAAGAATTTTTAGAGGCGCTCGGGGAGCCTAAAGAGACTGAAAAAAGATTTGGCACTCCCATCAATATCAACATTCTACAACGATTTGAAAACATATTGATAGAAGGAATGAAAACAGAAGAAAAAGAAAAGATTTTGAAAGACCTTTGTTTTCCTGAAAATGGAAAATTAATGCAAGCACCAAAGCTTAACATAGAGCTTACAGGTTTATTGACATCTGCAATGAAATTGAGGGACAAGATGCTTGAAGAGAGACAAGAGGATACAGGCTATGTTGTTGCCACTATTTGTCACACAATAGACATGATGACAAAACCAAACTTTGATAATTTGACAATTGTCAAAAATTTAAGCGATGCCACAAGACTGCTCTGTAATTTACATTATAAATATACAGATATTAGGAGAAAGCTGATCAGTCCCTTATTGGACAAGAATCTTGACTTTAACCTCAAAGATAACAAGAGGTCTGAGTGGCTATACAGTAAACTAGATGATGCTGTGAAATCAGTGTCGGCTATGAAGAAAGCAAGCTCAATTCTAGCACCTCCTAAGAAGACAAAAAACTGGCAACCACCTCCTCGCCAGCTAAGTCACTTTCATCGAGGGAAAGGAGTAGCTCGAGGAGGATACCAACATCAACTTCGGTTCCAGTCACGACCCCCGCCACGACAAAGCCAACAGCAGGGCCGTCGTCCAGCCTCTGTGCCATCGAGTTCACGGGGAATGACCAGAGGCCGATCCCGCTACCCGTAGAGGTAAAATTTGCAGGCAGACTGAAGTATTTTTATTTAAATTGGGAATCACTGACTCAGGATCCTGTAATATTGCAGTGGATAAGAGGTTACCATATCCCTCTTACACTTACACCTAGACAAGACTATTCACCATGCAATAATAATTTTAATTCAACAGAGAAATTAATTCTTTCCAATGAAATTAATAAGCTTCTTGAGCTAGGAGCAATATCGTCTTGCTCCCCAGTTTGTGGTCAATTTCTCTCAAGTATTTTTACTGTACCTAAAAAAGATGGTACTCACAGGTTCATACTTAACTTAAAAGCGTTTAACAAGTACGTAGAGACTTCACATTTTAAATTAGAAGATGTCAGGTCTGTGTGTAAACTACTATCAAAGAGGGATTATATGACTACAATAGATATGAAAAATGCCTATTTCCTAGTGCCGGTCCAAGTAAATCACAGACATTTTTTAAGATTCATGTTTTTTGGTAAATTATATCAGTTTAATTGTCTACCATTTGGTCTCGCATCAGCGCCATTTGTTTTTACAAAATTGCTTAAGCCTGTTGTAGAACATCTGAGAAACAAGGGTATACGTATTGTACTGTACTTAGATGATGCAATCTGTCTTGGATCTTCATATGAGGAATGTCTCAAAAATACGAATTATGTTACAAGTTTACTTGAGAACTTAGGTTTTGTTATTAATAGCACAAAGAGTTGCCTGAAACCTTCCAGAGTGAGAGATTATTTAGGATTTAATCTTAATTCTCAAGATTTGACAATTAGTCCTACTGATAAGAAAAAAGAAAGATTAACTGTTTTAATTCAGCAGTTCTTGAAAAGAGACAGCTGTACAATTAGAGAATTTGCTAAACTATTAGGAAATTTAGTTTCTGTTTGTATGGCAGTTGCATATGGTTTTGTGTACACAAAAACCTTAGAAAGACAAAAATTTTTATCCCTTGAAGCTTGTGGAGGCAACTATGATAATAATATAATAATAAGTAAAGAAGTTAAACAGGATTTACTTTGGTGGAAAAGAAATATAGTCACTGGTCATAGTAGGATAAAACAATATAATTTTGAATTGGAAATATTTTCGGATGCGTCAGGCACTGGGTGGGGTGCTTTTTGCAATGGTCGGAGTGCTAGAGGTCAATGGTCTGATGAAGAACTAGGTTTTCATATCAATTATCGTGAATTATTAGCTGCATTTTTTGCACTAAAATGTTTTGCCCAAGATTTAACAAATTGTGAAATCCTGCTTCGAATTGATAACACCACTGCGATTTCTTATGTTAACAGATTAGGTGGAGTTCAGTATCCCTTTTTAAATGGCTTGGCAAGACAGATTTGGCAGTGGTGTGAAGCTAGGAAGTTATGGATATTTGCTTCATATATAAAATCAAAGGAAAATATAAATGCTGATTTTGAGTCCCGAGTAGTTAATATAGATACAGAGTGGCAATTATCAACTGACGCCTTTAATGTTATAATTACGAAACTAGGGATGCCGGAAATAGATATTTTTGCATCGCGTGTAAACGCTAAATGTGATAAATATATATCTTGGCATGGGGATCCATCTGCTTGGAATGTTGATGCATTTACTGTTAATTGGTCAACGTTTTTCTTTTACGCATTTCCGCCTTTTTGTTTACTTTTAAAAGTAATTAAAAAAATTAGGACAGATAGAGCAACTGGTATAGTAGTTTTCCCAATGTGGCCATCTCAGTCTTGGTACCCGTTGTTGATGTCTATGGTAGCATCAGAAATAGTTTCCATGAACCCTTCAGAAAATCTTTTAACTGCTTTCAGGAAACCCCACCCACTAAACAAGCAGCTTTTCCTGGGAGCGTGTGTCTTATCAGGGAAGCACTTAAACGAAGAAGTATATCAGAGGACGCAATAGATATAATGATGGCATCCCTATCCCCAAATACTATAAAGCAATATAATAGCTGCTTAAAGCAGTGGTGGAGTTATACCAAAGATAATGATATAAATATTTTCAGTGCATCCATACCTATCATAATTTCCTATCTAACATTGGTTTTCCAAAGAGGTGGTTCTTACCAAACCTTAAATTGTCATCGGTCATCGCTTTCTCTTATTATCGGAAATCACGTAGGTACTGATGATAGAATAAAGCGATGGTTTAAGGGAGTTTATAAATTACGACCTTTGACACCAAAATATAGCAATGTGTGGGATCCTTCGAGAGTTTTATCATATGTTTGTCACTGGTACCCATTGAATGATTTAAGCTTAGAAAAGATCACCAAAAAGACTGTAATGCTATTAGTACTGGCTACTGGCCAAAGGGTTCAGACTATAAATTCCATTAGATTAGACAATATTAACTTAACATCTACTGGTGTCGAAATAATTTTTACCGATATTCTAAAAACATCAGCTCCTGATAGGCATCAACCTAAAATAATTTTACCTTATTTCACTACTCAACCTGAAATATGTCCCATTAAAACACTTACACAGTATATAGAAGTAACTAGAGGATTAAGAATGAATGCTAATTCATGTGATTATTTGTTTATTACTTTTAAAAGACCGCACCATCGTGCTTCTTGTCAGTCAATTAGCAGATGGCTGAAGCAAGTTATGTCAGACAGTGGTATAGATATCACTCGTTTTTCCGCGCACTCAACGCGCCATGCTGCTACTTCTTCTGCCTATAGAGCAGGTCTCTCGGTAGACAGTATCATTAAAGCAGTAGGTTGGTCTCCAAGGTCATTGTCCTTTGCTACACATTATAACAGACCACTATATAATGAACCTAACCAAGTGATGTTTGCTAGAGCTGTACTCAATAATTTAAACTGATTTTAGCTATAACTTTTAAGTATGTAATTTTAAGGCAGAAGTTGCCCTTTTTAGGTTGTTTTATGTTGAGAAAAATAAATGTTATGTAATTTTAAGTGTTATGTTCTTCTCTGAACATCTACATCAGTTATCTCGGACTAAGTACGAATATAATGATAGGATTAAACGAACTTACCTGAAGTGAAGTTCAATCCTGATTATATGAAGTACTTAGTCCGAGATAGAACATCCCGCCCTCCCTCAATTAATTTAATTTTCCGTATTAAATTAATTTTCCCTCTTTGGGGGCTCTGAAATATTGACTATGACGTTTAGTATTGGCAGGTGGAGATTTTTGTTTTCTGCTTTTGCTTTTAAATTCGCGTATAAAGAGTGTGGAAAGGCAAGTACTACATCAGTTATCTCGGACTAAGTACTTCATATAATCAGGATTGAACTTCACTTCAGGTAAGTTCGTTTAATCCTATCATAACTAACTATAACATAACACATATGACATTATTTTTGTGAATTCATTCAGAGAGCATGAAAATAAATCGATCCTGTCAGCCGCGTCATTCAGTGCGTGTAAGGCGCCGTCAGTGGCGCTTTGCTGAGCAAGTTGGTTCGTGCAATTATGGCACTGCTAGTAACCGTGGCTTCCGGCGCCGCGATACGTAATTGTCAGGCACATTCAGACAAATGCCCTTCAAAACACCGAAATTATAGGTCTTACATAAAATTTAGTAGGCATACCTACTTGTTTTGAAACCCAATCAAACGTCGACTGTGAATAGGGTTACCATATCTCAGGAGATGTCCTGAGATTTCAGGATTTTTGAAGTGAAAACTTCTTTAGCGGCGTTGTACACTTTTTTTGTAACGGGTAAAAAATGTAAAACTCGCGTCAGGACACGTGACCCTGATCGAAAATTCGTAAGACTGATGGTGAGTACACAGCCGGCGGCGCGGCGTAGGCGAGGAAGTATCCCCCTCTCTTTCTACGGCGCGGCGAAAATGTATGCCTGCGCCTGTTGTTTAGTTTAGGTGGGGCAGGGTGCTTGCGCGAATGTTCGTGTGTGTTTATGTTACAGAAACAAACTTAACTTAAATGAATGAATTAATTAGAATTGTAGTTAGAATGTATTGATAGACTTGAAGGTACATCTCTCGACAATAAATCTGCAATTTGGGAACTACAGATAACTGGTGGATCATGTGGCACACCTCCGGTGGACATGAAAAATTTAAAAAATTAATAAAATAATGGTTCTGGTAATAATGATGGTGAAAAAGTCGTCGAAATTATGGATGGAAGTTGATTTTTCTGAGAGATAAACTTTTTAATGTAATATAAATTGTCATGTTTGTGCAAGATAGCGCAATAAATAAATATTGTATTCTACGACATAAATGATAGTACTTTTATACTGATAATTAAAGCAATTCGTGCAAAATGATTCCCTAACCATTCCAAAATATAAAAAATGCACAACGTTAATATTTAAGTTTTCACTTCTGCCGGCACTCCCGGAGTGCAACCCGTCGTTTTTTAGGCTCCTAACAGGATTGCCGCCGGAATGTGGAAATCTCAGGATTTTTCAATAAAATACAGTAGATTTTTTCAACTTTTAGGGTTCCGTACGTCCGAATAAAAAAAACGGAACCCTTATAGGATCACTCGTGTGTCCGTCTGTCCGTCCGTCACAGTCAATTATCTCCGAATCTACTAGACCGATTAAGTTGAAATTTGGTACACATATCAATTTCTGTGACCCAAACGCAGAGGTGTGACGTGATAGACAAAATCTGTATATGGCGGTTACTTTTGGGGGGCAAGATGGAAAATTAAAAAAACAAAATTGCAAACTGCATCGTGTGACATATCAAATGAAAGGGCTTGTTGCGAGGATCTCAAATACATTTTTTTTGTCATTTTAAAATAAATAGTTTGCAAGTTATTCAAGAAAATAGACGAAAATTGACCACCCTCCCCCCCTATCTCCGAAACTGCTGAACATAAAATTTTGAAAAAAATAAAGAAATTATTTTTCTACTTATAGATGGGAAAACCTATAAGAAGTCCATGATATTAAAATAACATGGTAAATCACTCAATATTGTGCATACCAACTTACATTTGTAGTTGCAATGTATGGGAGAACATGATTTTCAACTACAATGTTAAGTTTGTTCTTGCGATAAATTCATTTCAACTACGGAACCCTTCATTGTGCGTGGTCCGACAAGCACTTGGCCGGTTTTTTTTTAAAATCAACATAGACAAAAACATATTATTATTTATTCTTTGCAGTAACATTTAAAAGTCTGCCAAACTGCATAATAGTTTGTGCCGAGTTGTTCTCGTCTAACAATAGATTACAAAGGGTTTTGAAGATTCGTGCCATTTTTTCTTAAAACGCCTTTATTAGTTTCACCTGTATGTTTGTTTTTTGTTTGTAACTGACTCGTTTGGGCTCGATTTTGCCCAACTTTTAGCGATCAGATTTACTTTAAACATTGTAGACTTATTAACGACCGACGACAATACAATATTTTGTTTAAAAACAGTAAAAAAAAAAATTGTTTAAAAAAATAAAAAAGAAAAAGCGTGGGGTGCTCGATATTGATTGTTGTAAATATATAGGGTGACTGGTAATTAGTGATCGATACTTAAACACATGATTCTACTCATGACAAGAAACAACTATTACTATAGGACCAAACGTGAAATCGCGAAAAAAAACGACGGGTTGCACTCCGGGAGTGCCGGCAGAAGTGAAAACTTAAATATTAACGTTGTGCATTTTTTATATTTTGGAATGGTTAGGGAATCATTTTGCACGAATTGCTTAAATTATCAGTATAAAAGTACTATCATTTATGTCGTAGAATACAATATTTATTTATTGCGCTATCTTGCACAAACATGACAATTTATATTACATTAAAAAGTTTATCTCTCAGAAAAATCAACTTCCATCCATAATTTCGACGACTTTTTCACCATCATTATTACCAGAACCATTATTTTATTAATTTTTTAATTTTTTCACGTCCACCGGAGGTGTGCCATATGTTCCACCAGTTATCTGTAGTTCCCAAATTGCAGATTTATTGTCGAGAGATGTACCTTCAAGTCTATCAATACATTCTAACTACAATTCTAATTAATTAATTCATTTAAGTTAAGTTTGTTTCTGTAACATAAACACACGAACATTCGCGCAAGCACCCTGCCCCACCTAAACTAAACAACAGGCGTAGGCATACATTTTCGCCGCGCCGTAGAAAGAGAGGGGGATACTTCCTCGCCTACGCCGCGCCGCCGGCTGTCTACTCACCATCCGTCTTACGAATTTTCGATCAGGGTCACGTGTCCTGACGCGAGTTTTACATTTTTTACCCGTTACAAAAAAAGTGTACAACGCCGCTAAAGAAGTTTTCACTTCAAAAAAATCAGCAGTTCCCTACATTTTGACGACTCGTACGAACATAAATGTAGGGAACAGTTGTTTAAGTATCGATCACTAATTACCAGTCACCCGATATAATTAGTAGTTATTTGTAAACGTAGAGTTAGTATAGCAATATGATAAAAAGCACCCCACGCTTTTTTACAATGAAATTAATTTTCTTTTCATAACTTTATTTTTATTTTAGAATTTTAAATTAAAACTTATTTTCTGATTTTTAGTTCGATTTGTATTAAAGCGTGTTTTCTTAGTTTTTTTTTTAAACTATATTTTATTATAATGGCGGCTACGCATGAGACCTAATAAATCGATAACTGACATCAATGCAAACAGAAAACATACTAAGACCAAACTCGTAAAGTGTCACGTTTCCGAGATATTAACGTTTAAAGTTGATGATTGAGTCACGTATAACGACTTTTATTTTTGTCTTATCTGGCACAGACTTTAGTCAACTTTGAACGTTTATCTCGGAAACATGTCACTTTATACACCAGCTTGCGAGCGAGCGAACGAGCTACTGATTCTATGACAAAATCTCAGGACTTATCTATGAGAATCAGGCTTTTTGTTAGGACTTTTCAATTTTCCATTTGCATAGCATTCACAACCACTCGATACGCTTCTGTACCGTATCGAACAATGTTATCGCAGGAGTCGTCTAAGCGCTGTTCACAAGTTCTAAACCCGAAAATTTGGTCAGTTTAAATCAAAAACCTGCTAATAAGCTCTATTCTTCCGACAGTGGTTCGCTGTCGGCGGCAAGGCGTATCGGGATATCGAAATGTGTCATTTTCGATACGATAGCCTGTTGGATGGTTGTAAATAGCTATGCTGGTAACCCTAACTGTGAATGAATCTCATTTCGCTTTGTGAATGAAATATTTTGGCATAAATCAATGAACTCTGTACGTGTGTTGATTGCTTACAGTACTGAAAGAGACCGAGTGCCCTACAGCTATTCGGGGAACCAACTGCAGCAGCCCGCAGCATCAACACCGCCACCACTCTTCAATAATGTATACCCCAACCTCGGCCCCTTGGGCCCTAACAACGGCCAATATAATAATATGTACAACAACAACAACAACAACCCTTTCCGGCGAACTAATCCAAATCGAGAGTACGAGTTTGTCAGTAACTATGGACACTCAGCAAGGTAATTTATAATAATACTAAAAGTGCTTTGAAGGTCCGTGGCAAACCTACCTGTCCACCATTTTGATTATTTCATAATGACGTCCAAGCATGAAACCTATATAAATCGATAGCTGACATCAATGGAAACAGAAAAAAAATAAGTCAAACCCCGTAAAGTGTCACGTTTTCGAGAAATTAACGTTCAAAGTTGATCACGTGACATCCATATTTTTGAACTTGCTTTAAAGGTTGCATGCGTGGCCGCCGTTGTGAAAAAAATAAAAACAAAATGGCGGGCGGGTAGGTATGCCAGGCTGCATATTAAAAGTCTATAATCCCGTTTGAATTTCGCGGGCTATTATAGCGCATCCAAGGGGGATGCGCTATAGTAGCCCGCGAAAAAAGGACTGGTCATAGTTAGGCAAACCAAACGCGGGACTTATTTTAAAAGTTGGGAAATCCCTCCAGTTTGAACACCTCCATACAAGTTAGTTGTTACAATCGGCGCGAGCGATTTTCGTCGAATACTCCGCGCAGATTTTGTCCGAGCTAGACTGTCCGTGTAGTAAGTATAATCAATAGTTTAACAATGGGTATGCAACTGTGTATTATATGAAATGCACTGGACAGTCAATGTGTTAAGTAACTACGTCCGGTCAACTGTACACTAGGTAGCCACAGAATATATTCCTTGTGCATCAACCTTGCTGATTAGATAATCTTTTTACCGCGACACGAGCTATTCTCGTCCCGCGGGGTAATTGCGTAACACAGTAGCAATGGCTTTCATTTTGACAGTTCAACGACATTCATTGCGATATTTACTTTCTTGAGCAGACATATTTTTCTAACATAATTATGAAGCAATGGATTAGCTATATCCATTTAAATGATTCATATCGTGATTGTTAGGCAATTATTCTCGGCCTCGGGAGATGCGACTTGCGATTGCGACGCGACTTGGGTCAAGCGACACGGGCGGTCGTGTCGTTTTCGTCCGTCCTTCCGCGAGTCGTGTTGCGGTGACTCCTGGCTTGCTCTAAACAGCTTCTTTCATTTGCTTTCTTCATATTCGAAGTCGCAAGACGCCTGTCCCCGCGTCTTAACCAAAAAGATATTTTGCGTCACTCGTTTGTTCGGAAAATCGGAAGGCGTCCTCTGGCAACGCGACGATCGCTTTGGTTAGGACGCGGCCTTCGGTCTACAGCACAGTTTTCTTATGTGAATGTTTGTTGTTGACAGCTATAATAGGCCTACGCCAGGGCCAGCCCCATCGGCTCCTGCTCCCCCTCGCAGGCCGGCTCCGAGAACCCGCTCTGTAAGCAGGTATGTCCCAAAGTCCTACATTTTTATCACATTGAAGAATTATTAAAATCTATTTGATAAAAATCATAATTATTTCACTCATTCACTGCTAGACCACTCACAGCCTTAAGGTCACAGCTGATTAGAGCCACCCGGCACCCACTCCGCATCGCCTCGCCTCCTGCGGCTAGTACTCTTTATATGGACTTGTATGGGTTTGCGCTCACTACATCAACTCCGTAGCGTCACCGGATCGCCTCGGTCGTAAGCCCTCCACGCTCGGACGGCGGGTGGACCACTCGGTGACGACTCGCTGCTCGCATGCTTGCCTTGCGTTGACTGCGCATTGCCAATGCGCGTATCCCGAGTGGACCGCGCGCTGCCCGCGAATGATTCACGCGAGGACGATACGTTGGCAATTTATTTATTTTTATTTATTTATTCCTTTATTTCAGGCAAATAAGGCCCATAGAAAAAACAATACATACTGCTACAAACAAACTTATAAACTACTACATACAAAATTATCACAAATACAATACTATAATAATATAACTTAAAAATACTATAAATAAATACAACATAACACAACTTATATACTACCAATGCGCCGCTCCCCACCCTCCCTTCATTCAAGTGACGGTTGGTAAAATTTGACACTACGAAACACGTGTAGACCTAGTGCCAATTGCTAACAGACTACTCGAAAATTCGTGTACCAAGCGACGTCCACTGGTTGACCACGCGGCGTTCACTCGTTGACCGCGGGGGGTCCACTGGTTGACGACGCGAGGTCCACTGTTTGACCGCGCGACGTTTATTGGTGATAACGCGGCGTCCACCCGTGGACCACCTGTCGACAACGAGTGGACGCCGTGCGACGAGGCGGTGCGGGGTGGGTGCCGGGTGGCTCTAATGAGCTGTGACCTTAAACCGCTAGGAAACCACTAACTTGAAATTATGCACAAGAGTTCCTTTTTAACGAAGGTGAGCACTAAGGAACGATTTATGAAAATTCATCCCCCAAAGGGTTTAAATAGGGGGTGAAAAATTGTATGGAAGTTGAATAAAAGAAATCATTAATTAAGTTCAATTTGTCCTATTGCATGCCAACTTCTTGAAATCATGACATTTGAGGTCAATTATAACTTGAGAGTTGTATCGATGATTCTAATGATTATAATTCTGTAAATAAATCATTGTTACGGTCGCGAATCATTATGTTGATCACCATTTAACCTGATCTTGAAATTCGCGGGCTACCTACCCTATGGGATGCGCTAAAGCAGCTCCCCAATTTCTTAACCTTAAACAATCCATTTTCCCGCCAGAACTCGCAACTCTCCCAGGGAACGTGATGTGCTAGATTGCCCTACCTGCAACGTAAGATATGGCATGAAAATCTTCCAGTGCGAAAATGGGCATAGCGCCTGCAATGACTGCAAGATAAGAGGGCGAGTATGCGGCATCTGCAGAAGGACTCTTACCAACGTGAGGAATTATGACATTGAGAATCACGTTGCTCAGGTACTTATTACATTATTGTGGTTTTAATATAGTGTGTCCGGACATGGATTAGCGATATTCCAAATACTTAACTAGAGTAATCCCCCCTATAACGCGGTAGATTGGTTTCGCGTTATAGGAAAACGCGTTATAGGGGTACTCCCGTATAACGCGTTTTTACGACCTCGTATAACGCAACATATAAATAATTCTTCACATTTAACTTTTCTCGCTGCAGGGGGCTTAAATCGAATATTTAACACGTTCACGCCGGGGCCGATTTTCATTTGTTTTGCTATGAGGCGGCGCCGCCCGATAGGACAGTTTAGTGCGGGTCACCGGTGGGCCGCACCGCCCGATGAGACAGTTTAGTGCGGGCCACCGGTGGGCCGCGCCGCCCGATGAGACAGTTTAGTGTGGGTCACCAGTGGGCCGCGCCGCCCGATGAGACAGTTTAGTGCGGGCCACCGGTGGGCCGCGCCGCCCGATGAGACAGTTTAGTGTGGGTCACCAGTGGGCCGCGCCGCCCGATGAGACAGTTTAGTGCGGGCCACCGGTGGGCCGCGCCGCCCGATGAGACAGTTTAGTGTGGGTCACCAGTGGGCCGCGCCGCCCGATGAGACAGTTTAGTGCGGGCCACCGGTGGGCCGCGCCGCCCGATGAGACAGTTTAGTGCGGGCCACCGGTGGGCCGCGCCGCCCGATGAGACAGTTTAGTGCGGGCCACCGGTGGGGGCCGCGCCGCCCGATGAGACAGTTTAGTGCGGGCCACCGGTGGGCCGCGCCGCCCGATGAGACAGTTTAGTGCGGGCCACCGGTGGGCCGCGCCGCCCGATGAGACAGTTTAGTGCGGGCCACCGGTGGGCCGCGCCGCCCGATGAGACAGTTTAGTGCGGGCCACCGGTGGGCCGCGCCGGCGTGAACGTGTTAAATTTCACAGTACAGAAATATGTATGTGGGAAATCCCCGCGTTATATGGGGGAATGCCCGTGTTATACGGGGGATTGAAATCGCGTAATATGAAAACGCGTTATAAGGGTACCGCGTTATAGGGGGATTACTGTATAAACTATTTTAAAATACAATTTACACTCTTAAGCTTAGGTCCAATACACGTCCCCGATATGTGGGAGCCACTTTTTTGTAATTTTTTTTTTAAATATTTTGCAACGTGTAACGTTAAATGCGCAAAACCTCAGACACCCCAACTGATTTTTAATTCAATTGACCTGTTTCACAGAGAAAATAAGTCATTAAAAAAATTTTAAAGGTTTTATGTGCTGTTTTAGTTTTACTGGCCATTCTGATCGTTTCTTGCGTCTGCGACGACGCTTTACCGAATGAGGAGTCGTCACCGGGCCGCGGCGCCGCGCTGACATTGGCTTGCTTGACCTATTAATAAATAGACACAGCAACGTTTTTAATGAAGATTTTTTGAAAAATGTGACCTATATTAAAAAGTGGTTCAATTAATTCTGCTCGTTATTCTGATCAAACTATTTTCAGGTTTTGCGCATTTAACGTTAAACGTTGTATATGTTAGTATAGAATATCACTATGCGAATACAAAAAAAAAATCATATTTCTCAAAATTTTCGTCATACTGAGATAAAAATAGGCTTATTCGAAAGGCAATAATATTGTCAAGCAGTGTGTTCACAATGCCATACCTTTTGAGAAAATAAATGTGACTTGAAAAAAAACGAAAAATTATGCAATTCAACCAATAACTGTTAATTGCTACAAAAACACCCCCGGCAACTGTTTTATTTTTTTACTAGATCGACAGATTTTGAACTAAGCCTAATAGAGGGAACAAAAGTCTAATAGAGTTATTGTTGTTTAAACATAGCATATGCGCATGCACAAAATGCCACTGTCGGAACCCTAAACAGGAAATCATTAAAAACTTTTTTCGTTTTTTCCAATATTAAATGACAATTAAAATATCTAAAGCAGTTGCTCTAAGTGGCCACCTCCAGCTTGTAGACACGCTACGGCTCTCTGTGCCACCTGGGTTGTAGACACGCTACGGCTCTCTGTGCCACCTGGGTTGTAGACACGCTACGGCTCTCTGTGCCACCTGGGTCGTAGAGAATGCGTAGATGACGACTTGTATACCCTGTAGTTGTAAAAAATGTAGGTACCTACTTACTTACCTTAATATTTTTGCACTTCACAACATAAATTGCAATAAGTAGTTCGGGAAATCCCAATAACATAATGTCATGATTACAGGTAAAGTCCGTTAACAGTGAATGTACCTGATGAAATCAATCTGGAAATAAAATAATATTTTTTTTTTACATTTCAGACGAAAGCACCATGCCCTCACATTAATGAAGGTTGTAAGCTGTTCATAAAGATAGCAGACATGGAAGATCACGTCAGGGAGTGTCCATTCAAGGAACAAGATTGTCCTCTCACTGCAGTGTTTGGTACCTGTCGTTGGAAAGGTAAGAATAATATACATATTATTTTTGACCGACTTCAAAAAGGAGGTGGTTATCACTTCGCAAGTTTCAATTATTTTTTTTTATGTATGTTCGTGCATAAATACGTAATATATGGACGGATTTGCTAAATTCTTTTTTTGTTCAGTAGAAGTTTATCCCGAAATGGTCCCATTTAAATTTCGTAAAGATCTGGTGATGAGTTTCGGAGACAGACAACGGAACTCTTCAATAAATATCAGTAAAACAACCGCGATTGCTGCTATCGCATATGTATGCATTGTTTACGCAATCGCACAACATAACATCACGTCTGTACCCTATAAACGCGTATGCAGTACGCAGATGTGTTCATTATACCACCGTACACCCTCATTTCTGTCAAAGTTGTTATTGGGGTACCTCTAATCTTGCAAGTTAATTCTGGCATAACTTAGGTATAACTAAAAAGTGAAAAACAAAAACCAACTACACCGACTTCCAAAATCAAAGTTATTTTAAGTTTTTATTTATTAATTGATTCCTAATATTATAAGGGTAGGCGTTATTTGGTTAGTGGTAGTATTAGAGGTTAGATTCGAAACTGACCCCAACATAGTTAAGAAAATAGCAGATAAAGATGGGTAGGCCCTTGTGGGAAAAATTACACCCTTTGGGCACTTCATTTATACTTTTTCTTCTCAAAAATTTCAGGTAAACTGAGTCAAATATCGAGCCATTTCGAAAGCGCGCATCCAAATGGTTGTCAAACCAACGTGGACTCGGAGATGCATCTCACGAACGTCCGCAATAACAGTCAACAAGTAAACCTCATCGTCCTGGGCACATACAACTTCCTTCTACATGTAAAAGTGTCCGAGACTGACGGCAAAGTCTACATGGCCGTTCAGCTTATCGGCACTAAATTCAGCGCCATGAAGTGGCTGTACGAAGTGCACGTCTACAATAAAAGCGAAAACCGCAGGAAATTTATGTACACAGACAATTGTTGCGCTTCCATGGACAAAATAGAAGATGTTTTTAAGGCGGGAGAGTGCGCAGTGTTGCCAATCTGGCACGCTAACACGTTTGTCTGCAACGGCGCATTGACTTACAAGGTTTTCATTAAGCAGACCAATGAAGAAAAGAAGGGTTTCGGCAAAAACCAGCGCGGGAAAGGTAGGAATTATGTTAAGAATTAAACTGTTTTTGTCTGTTAATGGAGAGAGAGTGACTGAGAATTTTAATTTGACGAAATACATAACTGCCACAATTTTTTAAATTTGTGGATAACCGTATTTTTCTCACTGTTCACGGATGTCAAATAAAATAAGTGTGCCTTTACAAATTCCGATATGAATTATTCTATGTAGTAGATTCTTAGGATACGAAGGAGAGAAAGAAATGTTACAATTCCAGCACTGAAGGCAAAAGAATAATATTTTGAAATCAATCTGCTGATTGACGATAATATTGTTGTAAACTTTTATCTGCTGCCATATGCTTCTTCTCTCAAAGCGGTAGTAAAAAAATCATGTCCTTGTCTTTGCTTTCCTGCAGTCAGGTAAAAATATTAACCACGCAGCATTTTTGTAGCGGATCCGAATGCCCGAGGTGCATCGGACGAGCTTTTAAGTGTTGCCAGTTGTGAAGGTTTTTTTAATGTTGCCCTTACAAAGATACGAGTCGGTCCCTAGTAGTATTTATGTGAATGAGCACTTGTTTTTATAATAAACAAAATTTGCTTACATTCTTAGAAAACACTGTAATCTAAGTATTGTCCGATAAAATCGTCTGAAGTGTCAACGTTGAATGTTCGATAGTGGTTATTATCAATAAGATAGGCATTGTTAGAAAAAATGCATCGATTATCTCAAATCTATCTCTCTCTCTCTCTCTCTCTCTCTCTCTCTCTCTCTCTCTCTCTCTCTCTCTCTCTCTATATCTATCTCTTTTAGTGATAAAAAAATACCTAATTGATGTCAGTCAATATTTTTATCGATTGTCATCCATATTTGAGGAGTACAATTTGAAGCTAATCGTGTTTTCTAAAATTGTTTTAACGATATTTTATGAAAATGATCTTTTTATGTTAATTTTTAATGTGAAGTTGGATGGTAAACAGAATTTTGATAATAATGACGAAAGATACAATCTTAAAAATATTGGCATATCTTATTCATTTTCCAATGATGAGAAACATGGCGTATTCTATGTTGATTGTTTTATCTATGAATTAGGATGCAACGTGGAAGTACCAATTATACAACATGTAACGTTAAATGCGCAAAACCTCAGACACCCCAACTGATTTTTAATTCAAATGACCTATTTCAGAGAGAAAATATGTCATTCAAAAAATTGTAAAGGTTTTATGTGCTGTTTTAGTTTTACTGGCCATTCTGATCGTTTCTTGCGTCTGCGACGACGCTTTACCGAATGAGGAGTCGTCACCGGGCCGCTGCGCCGCGCTGACATTGGCTTGCTTGACCTATTAATAAATAGACACGGCAACATTTTTAATGAAGACTTATTGAAAAATGTGACCTATATTAAAAAGTGGTTCAATTAATTCTGCTCGTTATTCTGATCAAACTATTTTCAGGTTTTGCGCATTTAACGTTACACGTTGTATAGAGAAGGTAGTACAGTACTTTCATAGTTAGCCCACGTTCGCACGGAAAAAACATATCGCGGCGGGATTTTATCGCGCACTGGACTCGGCTGGCTCTCGGTGTTGAGCCGAGCGTTGAGTAACTAACAGAGCGTATTTCAGCAGGCTTCGTTATTTTACCTCGGGCAGCAACCAAACCGCAGGACCTTTAGATATATCAGCCAGAATAATGGTCACAGTGATGCAAAATCCAAGGCAAGATAACGGTGAAAAGACTAAAAAAGTCTCCGTCTTTCCTTGAGGCTTAAAAGCCTGGCATCCTCAACATGAAAATATCTTTTTGTCTAATTTTTTAAGCGAGATTCGCCGATTCACCTAATGGTGTGAGACAACTATCTCCATAGGGTTCTGGACTGGTTCCCTGGGCGAGGGAGAAATATATTTTTTATTAATCGAGAGAGTTCCAGCAAGCAACATATTATATCATAATCAAAAGTAATTTATCCAAATTAGGTTGAGAATCAGCACTCTATCCAAAACGGCGCCCTTCGCCACCACTTCCTAGTGCTTTCGCTGGGAAGAAGTGGCGCCTCAAACTCCACAGCACTCTATCGTACATTTATCACGGATGATGTGACGGTTAATGCCTATGATTCCTATAACCTCAAACTCATAGTATTTGGGAGTCTTTATAAAGACTGCCAATTTATCTATGCTAAACTTTGATAAATATGAGGACCTTATAGGAATCAGGCAAAAGTATATTGCCCATGTAATATTTAACTTTAAGAAAGACAATAAGGGCTGTATTTTGTATTTGGAATGCTATTGTATACTTACTTGCAGTGTTTCCAGTTTTAGACTATGGAAACATTGTCAAGTGTTGCCAGTTAGGGTTTACCGCTGGCAAGTTTTTGGTAGAATTAATGTAATACAACATGATTGCCATCGAAAAAAAATATTATTAATTAGGTATAGATCCATTTTTTTTTACAACTTAGTTAACTTGTAATAAACTTAAATAAGATTGTTATAAATGTAATTATCTATTCATACATCGCTGATGATTCTTGGGAAGAGCAGAGATGACAAAGCTGGCGTAGTACGTACCTAGAGCATGTAGGTACCTACATCGTTGGGAGGCACGAAAACCCGATTTAAAGGATATTTTTCTAAAGCTTTGAATGTGTAACCGAAATTTATTCGTAATTTTTATTAATATCTTTTATCTAACTTATTTTTCATCTGGGTGTGGTGCTTGGCAGAAACCACAGATACGACCCTTACATCGTTTTATTCATCCACGTACATGGTTGCAGGTACTATGCATCTAACTTTTCAAAATACATATACACCGGTAGTCAGGGCCCTTCTATATAGGGCGTCCGTCCCTGACTTCGGCAGTTCACATACATACATGGTTATCTTACGATTCGTGTGCGTATTAACGCACGGGCGGCGGCGGCGTCCAGCACATAGCGAGAACGCTTGAACGCCGTGAGTCACACGTATCGTATACTATTTTATAGCTCGTGTGACCTAACCCGCTTTTCTGTTGAAAAATGTACCAATTAAGTCACAGAGAAGCGTAACTTATCTGCGGATTTAGGGCACAAACACAGTGCCATAAATAATTTTAACATTCATGTTTTTTAATTAATATTGCTACTCGACTTTCATCATTTCCACGGCATTTTTTTTTAATTTTTGTCGCTAGTTACTCCTTTTTAAATCCATCGCCATTACAGATTTAAAAAGAAAGCTGCTTGGAAGATAACCCTTTAAAATAAACGTCAAAAAGGTTTTCTTAGTGTATTTAGATTGCTACATTATGTATAATACTGTGACTGGTTAACGGGATTAATCCCTAACTGTAAGTTTTCGTTTAATCTTATAAAAATTATCGTATTAATGATTAGTCTATGTAATCAATTATTATTAATCACTATTTTAGTAAACTTTGTAATTGCGTTGTTTCTTCATTATTTTTCTGTATTAATTAGACATTATATTTGTTTTATTCAATAAAGCATATCGATTTGATTGTAAATACGTTGTTTCATTTGGTCATGCCCAAATACCTACATGTACAACCCGTACGAATTAACTGTGCACCTCGCTGGAATGCGACCCCTCTCCCGCTTCCCCGCGCGGCGCCCCGGGTTCGCCATGAGCGTTCAGTAGCGATAGCATCTTTGTTACCGTAGCGTGTGTCCGTTTTGAATTGCCAGTTGATATTAAGTTTTTGAATTTGTTGTTATTGTTATAGTTAGTTTTCGTTAAGTTTAACATTTTTGCTGTTTGTTGTTATTGTTATAGTTAGTTTTCGTTAAGTTTAACATTTTATTGAATAGCCTGTTTGTGTCAAGAACAATGGGAAAGACTATTCATAGTGAAGCAAGGACTATAATATTAAGGGTGTTTACGTTCTTTGAAAATGAGATAAACGCTTGCTGATTCCTGTAGACCAAGCTATAAAAAGGGCTTGTGCAGCAACTGGTGTATCAAAAAGAACACTGATGAAAATTAAAAACGAATCCAAGAAAGCAGCACAAACTGTTTCTCCGGAGCCTAGTACTTCGGCGGCGGTGACAGGGTCAATTACAAGACCGATACCAAAATTGTCAACACCAGGCAAAAAAAGAAAACCTAGCACCAAAAAAATCGAACTTGACGGTTTCGATCTGAACGCATTGCGAAACATAGTAAACAGCTTCGATTTGGACATCATGTCGGGGGTTGAAGAAATTGTATACAGTAGTGACGATGATTAAAAATAATAGGGGGGCACGGCAGTGCCCCCGCCAAGTCGAGCGCGAAGCAAACACTGCCGTACCATACTTTACTGGAACCATTTCGCCGCATTTTCAGGCCCCTATTTGAGAACCTCTGGATAAGACTAGAACGCAGAAATTTTCGTCATCCAGTAAGCTATAATCACATACTTAAAATCCAAAATTTCAAGTCTGTAGGTCATTTGGTTCTGAAGTTAAGCGAAAGCAAAGTTTCGCATTTATGACACTCACTCACTCATGATCATCAGAATAGAACTAGTACTTCCCATAAACTCAGAGCTGAAATTTGGTACATAGTTAGGGTTTAATGGCCACATAAAGGGAAAACTATAAAAACTAGGATAATCGAAGATCTGGAGTACCTGGTGACCCTGATTAGAAAACACAAGAGCCAACCAAACTATTAGAGATCGACATACCGCCTTGACAAAAAATATTCAACTTCATTTGATGTCAAAAATCGAAGGTCTGAAGTATCTGATGAATAACCCTCAGCTGGTCTCAGCTGTATTAGAGATATGGTAATGCCCCCTTCTACTATTGGTACATAAAAAAATCGACTGTCATTGCAAAAATCCAGCGTAGTGGGACACATCTTCTAATTTAATCTAGCCTATAGCGTCCCACTGCTGGGCGAATGCCTCCCCTTCTGCTTTTAATACGCATATAAATAAAATTAAAGGAAAACTGGCTTTTGACTGGCTTTTATACTTATACTTACAAGTTTACAAGAAGAAATAGTCGAACGATTAACTTTATTCTACTCGAACATTACACAAATTAACCCGTGAGAAGGCGCGCTATGAGCAATTTGCTCACACAAAAATCTAATTCAAAAATTTTTTGTCTTTCCTATGTCACACCAATTCAAGCACTTAAGTACCTTCCGAAATATTCACCCCCTCTCCCCTGACGCGATTCTCGATCCGCTCAGTGGCGTTGCGACCGCGCAGCAAGGCGTTTGTGGAGGCCGTGTACCAACGTGCGGCAATTTGCTCATCACGCGCCCAGCAATTACTTTGCACCGAACATGTAAAATACATGTGTTCAGTGTGTTTCGAGAGGCACATTAGTGTAGATTTAATGGATGAATAACACTTTTTAGTTTTTGTTATGGAACAGTTTTTATTGTGATTTTTATGAAACGTTCAATAGTTTTGATTAAAATACTTTTTTTCTTACTTACTAAACCTTGTGTTATTTATTTAAATACATTATAAGCCAATAAATATAGAAACACTAAAAATATAAACATTTTATGATAGTGTGAGCAATTTGCTCGCACGCGCCTACTCGTGTAAGAAAATTAGGCGCGCCTTCTCACGGGTTAAGGAAAAAAAAAATACACTAAAATATTAATGTCGCTCAAAATTTGGTCAAAATATAATGCATTGGACTAAGAGTGGCGGTGATACCCGCACACATCGCTAGATGGCGCTGACTGTATTTTAAAACGCGCTTACGTTTGTTTTTCCGATGTCATGGAGCACCTGGTTTTGTACCCTTGTGTACCCTTCAACGACCAAGTCACACAACATTAACTATAATAATAAAGAAATCGCAGTATGGAACCTTAGACTTGGCACGACTTTGTCTAGATTTCATTACTTTTTAGAGATAAACAAGCAGCTCCATCGAGACTAGGCTAGTTTTTTACAGAATGTTTTTGGTGGGATAAAATTTTACCTTTATTAAATTTGGTTGTTTATATTTATTACCTTTATCATTACGATAAGAACTATACCTATGCATCTTGAAAAAAAATCGTAAAAAGTATTTTGACGAAATTAACCAAGATTTTTTTGCTAACCGTACCGACAGAGTGACGTCACAGCGCCAGGTGCACAGTTAATTCGGACGGGTTGTAGCTACGTAAGCACTTCATTATAATCTGTGAGATACAATACGAAAACATTTTTTACATATTATCTCCTTGATTCAAAAGTATTGAGCCCTTTCATATTTTTTAAAATAAAATGCGTATTTTTTTAAAATAAATGTCTTTAATTCAAAACATATTCGCCATCAGATTCTACAATTTTTCTCCAGCGAGTAGGTAAATTATGAATGCCTCGTTTCCAAAATTCTGATGATTGTGAATCAAAAAACGTTTGTATCTCGATCGCTATATGATGACGGTTATCAAAACATTTGTTGGCTAAATGTTTACTGAGGGCACTGAATAAATGATAGTCCGTTTGGGCTAAGTCTGGTGAGTACGGTGGATGAGGAAGAACTTCGAAATCCAGCCGCAATATTTCAAGACGGGTAGGTATGTTGTGCAATGTGGGGTCGCGCATTGTCATGTAACAATATGATTCGATTCAACGGAGGCTTAATTAATTTGAGTTGAGCAGCCAAATTTTGTAACTGAGTGCATTACATGGAGGCAGTTATAGTCACGTTGTCATCTAGTAATTCCCAGTAGTACACACCACGGACGCCCCACCAAACGGATAGCATTACTTTCTTCACATGTGTGTTCACTTTCGGCACTGGTTGTGCTGGAGAACCTTTATCTACCCACTGGTGCCTACGGCTATGATTAACATAACACACCCATTTCTCATCCCCAGTGACAACATTATTTAACCAGTCGAAACGACGACTACGGGACAGAATTTGCGTACAGATCTCAACTCGCTGATGGCGGTGATCCACGCTGAGTAGATGTGGTATACATTTCCCAAATTTTTGTACTTTTCCTAATTTGTGAAGTCCACGAACGACAGTGGCCTGACTGCAGTTGAGCTCATTTGCTATTTCACGCGTGTTGGAATATGGGTTGGCTTCAACAAAGACACGTAATCGATCAAGATCCAGTTCAGTTGGTCTACCCGACCTCTGTTTATATTCAACGCTGTAGTCTCCCGAACTAAATCTAACAAACCACCTCTTGCATGTTGCTGCACTGGGGGCATCGTCACCGAATACAGCCACTATGTTTCGACGTGCTTCAGCCGCGCTATGACCCAAACGGAACTCATAGAGCATATCGTATCTCAGTCGAAACTTCAATCATTTTTAGATTACTGAAATTTTATTCCGCTCTTAGATTAACTGTAGGTACATCGAAGTGTACCCTTTATATACCCTTTCCCCCACCACGAACCGGAAAGTTCTAGAAGAATTCAGATATTTCAATAAAATGGCTCAATACTTTTGAATCAAGGAGATATTAAGGCTTAACCTAAACCGACGAAAAAATATCGTTGTGGGATTTTATCGCCCACTGGATTTTCAACCCTCAGTGTTGCACCGAGCTTTGAAAATTCGACAGAGTAGGTAAACTCCAATTTTCAAAAACGTTAACGCGTTAGCGAATTTGTGATTGGTTAGGTCGTGTACGGACCGCCATTGTAATACTAGTGCTGTGACATTCTGTACAGACCGCCACTGTCATACTAGTGCTGTGACATTCTGTACGGACCGCCATTGTCATACTAGTGCTGTGACATTCTGGCTACTCATTGGTGATATGACTTTGTAACTGGTTACTAAGCGAAGCCCGAAAGTCTGACAATCAGCATTACCAAGGGGTTTCGTGTCACCCAGAAACTGGGTTGTGGAGGTCACATAGGCAGTTGCTCCATGTAAAATACTGGTATTCAGCTGCATCCGGTTAGACTGGACGCCGATATGGTTGGGAAAAGGCCAGGCAGATGATGAACTGGTTAGGTACTGTAGCGTCGTGGACGTTGTGCTTTACATTTTGGAGATAACAAATGACACTTTAAATATCTTTTTATCAACTTTATTTTCATCGACAAAACTAGTGTGGGTATGTGATCTGTGACAGTGAAATTGACTAAGTGCGAGCACATACGGTCAAGGATCAGAAGCAGAGATTATGTTCATACAAATAAAACATAACATACTTTCTAAACAATTGAAAGCATTTTTTGTACAAGTTTGACCTTAATTTTTAAATACATAATACTTTTTTAATTTTATAGCCTGAGAATCATGATTTAGAAAAAAAAAAAAAAACTTAAATAATCCGGGGGAACCGTCTGTGCTCGCTCTTACACAAGTATATTCAATAATACTTAACACACAGTTACTTGAGCCTAAAAACAAATTATTCACACCTAGAAGTATAATATGGAGTAGTATAAATAAAAGAACACCACCCTTTGACGGTCATTATCCAGATAAAACAAATGTCGAATAACGACCGAACCCAATAACCTATTTTCAGATAAAGACAGATCGCTACTGATGGTAGCCAGTATAAACATAACTGTATACTTAATAGAGATGGGTCGTACTTGCAAACTCGAGTACCAGAGCTTCCAAGTACGTCCACCTTAAGAAACCATGGCTCGAGATACTTTCAAGTATTTTCTATCTGCATTGGAAATTTATCCATGACTTCATACAAATAAGGGCCATTAAAGTAAAAGTACTTGCATACGAAATTTTTCCATAAAATCTTCCTGATAAGGAGCATGATCGCATTTGCGAAAACTAACGCGGTTATTGAACTATTTGAGTACCTACGTATTCGAGCGTCGATCCACGACGGAGCGAGATACTTTCAAGTATTTTCTATCTGCATTGAAAATTTTGACGAACATTGGGACGTTAAAACCAGATATACTTAGGTTTTTCTATCTCTAGTATTCCAAAACTGGTCATAGATAGGTAATTGGGTTGGGCCGTAAAAGTACAGTCCATTCTGGATCTTTTGGCGCTCGAATGACGTTGATAAGGGGCGCTGTCTTTAAGCATTCGTTCAATTGTATTGGAAAAAAAAAAACAGGATAGTTCTGATTTTGGCCACGCACCAAAAACGATTTTTAACGCTCTATATACACCAGGCAGCATCTATAGTTTTTTAAATGAACTGAATAATGGCCTCTCCAGTCTACACTTTAGGTCTATCATAAATATGTTTGTCAATCGATATCTGTAGACAGCACAATAACAGATCAGGTAATTTAAATAACATTATAATAATTATAGTTACTCAGCTATAGAAATCAGTCTACTATTAGGTACTTTGGAAAAACAAACTGATGAACCTCGACGTCACCTCACTCACAATGTTTTTGACCACGTTTAGTTGTAGTGTGTTTGAAATCCGATTTAATAATGTCATAGGTATTAGGCCCCCTCTAATGGAAGGAACATACAAATTATAATTTTAAATCTAATGTACTCTTTAATTTAGCAGCGTTATTAACGAATTATAACGTGTCTAAATTGAAGAGTACAACTGACCTAGCATGACAACTGAATAGACTGGTATTATGTTTAGTCGGTTAACCACGTCACGTGGTTTTTTTTTTGTTTACTTTTATTAAATTACCTAAACAAATGGAGTGTAGTTAAAACCAGGGATAACAACAAACTATGGGTTGATTTTACAATAGTCGGATAACTTTTATTTAAGGAATATATTCTGCCTCTTTGGCAGCTTTTGTATGGAAATTATGTCAAAAAGCCATTTTTAAATAAAATAATAATAATAATAAAGAATTATCCAGAAGGCGGAGTACCGCCTTCTGGATAATTCTTTATTATCCTCGATACGGTTCGCATCGTGAGGAGGTTCCTGTCTCTGGAGCCCTAACCAAAAGGTTTTTTTATAAAATTATTTAAAAATGTAAGCATAATTATATCTAGAATAATAATTATTATTTAGATAAGAGTTATCTTACTATTAATACATCGCCCCTAGCTATTTTAGCCTCACAGTTGGACGCCAAATATATACGATTTGGAGACAACAATACGACAATAAGTGAAAGCACTGACAATATTGATGCATAAGAGTATTTTTGAACTATCAAAGAAATCCTAGCATCGAAATTAAAAAGTGACTTTTTCAAACAAACTAAATAGTAGTGAGGGGCCAACTATGGGTGTTGCCAACCTTTGCCTGGCTATAGTGACTAAACTATTGGATATATTTGATTGAATTTTCGTATTCAGACTGGGACCGTCATTAGATAAACGCAGTTTAATTTATTGTTGAATTGTCGTCTCCACCTTGTATAATAAAGTAAGAATATAATGTGACAATATTTTATTTAAATAATTTAGATGATAATATTGATACTTCTTCGTAGGCGTTTACAGACACAGTCTAATTTACAAGCGTCACACACACAGTGTAGATACAATTTTACAACTAAGTATACATAGTTATAAGAAATAATACTTAAAACGAAAATTCGTAATAATTATACTGAACACATTAAGTTCGTATTATTAAGGTTTAACATTAAAAAAGGTCACTTTTTTAAATAAAACATGGACGGCATGAAATGGGAATTTCGGGATTAATTATTTTATTCTAAAATCTTTTAAAGCTGAGCATTAAATTACATATTTTTTATAGTTGCCGTCATTTTAAAATACCGGTAGGTAAAGGTAAGTATACAATGAAGGGTGTAGATAAAATGTGACTAAGTTTTTTTTTAAGACGAGATGAATTTTTTTTCTATCTCGACTACATCACACAAATTATGCATATTTTAGAATTTTCCATTTTCGCGTCCCAAGAAATTCGAATAACTGGAAAGTCTCGTCGTCTTGTAAGTCTCAAAAGTCATGCCTGCACAGTACTGTTTTGTACATTATAATGTTATGTTATAACATTATTAATAGGTATTTAAAACAATTTAGGAAAAATAATAGAAAATTATTATTATCATCCAGTTTCAACTCCCTGTATTATCGTGAATATTCATTCAAACAGTCGTGAAATACAATAATGTAACTAAGAAATGTGATCAAATAGATACATTACGATAAGTGTGACCTAAGTAGTCCATTGCAAGGCGTTTAGGGCCGAAACAGAATACCCCGTCAGGGCGCCGCGCCGCAACGCAATGCGCCACCGAGCGTTGCGTTGCGGCGCCGCAAAACAAAGCGTTCTACTGCCGTACTGTAGGGCAACCATTTATTTATGAGTGTTGAATGTTGGTGGACGTATCTCTGCCATGGATCGCAATAAACGTATTGCTCTTTTGTTGTTAAGAAGACATTACACCAATTAAATAGACGACAGAGAAGATACTGGATACATCCATTTAGTGAGGCAATGAATCCTGATGGGAAGTACTTTTCTCTAAAATAAGAAGCATTAAAGATTGATGAAAAAATAATTTTGACTTCTTTAGAATGAGCTATTACGAAGTTATCCCCACATATACAGAAAAATAAACTCAAAGGAAGGAAACCTGCTTTGGAGTTGACGTGTTGTTTACAAGCGTGCTAGAAACAAACTGCATGTTGCCATCAAGTGTGACGTCATAACGCTGGAATGTGCGGCGCGGTGCGCACTGCAAAATTCTGCGTATGATTTTGGCGGTGCGGTGCCGCAACGCGGTTATGTTTCGGAACTTAGCGCCCTCACTAAGCTTGGGCGCTAATTTCACGCCATACAATAATAAACTACTTAATTCACACATATCATACTATTTCATAGCTCGTGTGAACTAAGCCCGCACTTAAAACACGCTTTTCTGTGTAAAAATGGACTACTCCAGTCCCAGAAAACCGTGACTTAAGTGTGGATTTAGGTGACGCAGTGCTATAAATGTAATAAGAATGCCGTTCAGCTTATAATATGGCAACGAACAGGTTTCTTGAGCCCTTACGCTGTGCTTGCTCTACAATCAATACCGGTCTAACTTTCTTGTCAAATATAGTGATATTTTTTTCAAATATTAAACTTCAAAAGCTTAAAAAAAAGACTAGAACAATTTCAGGTCGAAAGCACCACTTACAAACTATTAAAAAGACGAAAAAAGAACAATATATAGCCATACGCGTACCGAGGGGAAGGCCATGACATTCATCCACACTTTTCTCCTGGACCTGAACTGCCTGAACTGCTGACTCTAATACATTTATCAAATAAATTACGTACATGCATAAGTTCTTGTTGTGCTTATTTGAATGTTCAGTCCTAAAGGCCCTAGCACTACGCGGCCCAGACTATGGCTATTTTCAGCAAGGACCGGGTTAAACTATAATGTCTGTTCCAAAATTATCTGAGAAAAGTGTAAACAAACCCTGTTCAGGTTAAAATCTTACGAAATCACCCACTAAAAAGAATGAATGTCACATTCATTTGTATTTAGAAGGTTTTAACTTTATATGCCATCCTTTTCTCCAAAAATTATATTATGAAAAAATTGTGTTGAAGGATGTTTTTCATTTTCGTCGTGTTATTCAAATACAACAGCAATGAAAAACAAAATTTTGAAATTAGGGTTAAATTATTTAAATAATCAAATCAAAACACTCCATTTGTATGTGGCACTGCAATTAGCATCCTCAGGTACATTTACGGAACCATTTATTTACATTTTCAACAGATACATTTGGAACAAAACGATAGTTTCTTTAGTAAGTACAGGAGGCTAATTCCGTAATTATCGATTATATAAACAGTAAGTACTACAATAATTCCCTTGTTCACAAACTAAACTAAATTTAAGTTCATTGCATCTTTAAAAATACGTCAATTTATGTCAGGCGCTGACTAATTTAACAGGACTAAACTAATATTTATCTTGTCCTTTTCTTAATGAAATAGAAAGAAAAAGATGCACTGAACCTAAATTTAGTTTAGTTTGTAAACAAGGGAATCGGTGCCATTTAATCTCTCTCTTCTGTTCTTAAAGCAGTTCAGTATGGATGCCGTTGTTACAGTACTTTTCGCCTATTCCATGGTGTTAAAACTCGGTTATTCAAGAATTGCTTCAAATGCTTTTTTATGTGCGCGAGGTGTCTAACAATGTCTGGCCCAGGTATTAAAAATATTAAAGAAGTTTTTTACACAAAATTTCAGTGAACACATAAATTTAAATTAGTGCTGTGATAGTTGACAAGCATTTATAATTCAAACTCCTTACATACAGCAATTAAACTCATTTTTCAATTAATTTTATACTTAAAAAATCTGCGATAACACTTCGAAAATGCGCGGCATCTGGAATTTTGTTTTAAGTTTGTTTTCAGAAAATATTTTAAGCAATAACAGACCTACGTGCTTAGCCATAAGGTCTATATTTAATTACTTTACACATGTATTTTACGCACATATTGGGTTTTAAGGTCAACGCACGTCACTGGTAACACTTGCACTTTGAAAATAGCTCTTTCAGCTACGACATAAAGATGCTGTCAATGTCAAATTATTCTCTGCTCCACCGGCCATCGGCCCTTCGACAGACATGGCCAGCCCACTGCCACTTCAGTTTGCTTACTCTGCAAGAACTTATACTTGGCTAACTAAAACTACAATCCTATAATTAAATAAACAAAGAAAACAATTCTAATATGACTGTAACAACAATGATGTCTGGCAAGTGTTGCCGATTTTTAGTGAAGTTGTTTGATATACAACATTAGTTTTAGTATATGCGAAACCCAAAACACGTGTCTAGTATTTTTATGTAAAGAATATGTACAAAATTTAAAACTGTATCATGAAAAATCACAAAGTTATAAGCTTGTTATGTTACCTGGATGTCCATGCAAAAATATGCTCACACCACGCGGCGCCCCCGCGCCTCTAGCCCGCCGTGCGACCGCGCGTAGTGCCGCTATGACCGGCCGTGACCTGTGTTGTGCGCATATGATTGCGGATATGTACTTAGTGTCGCTCGGTGTCCAACTTGTAACCTTTTTTAAAAATATGTTTGGGATAAAATATAACATGGTGTAAAAATTATTGGAATCGATTCAGTTACTTATTCTGAACAAACTATATTCAGGTTTGCAATACACTTTAAATAATGTTGTATATTTTAAATAATTATTCATCAATATTAGAACAACTTAATAAGTAAAATATATACTAAACTTATATTTAAACAAAACTAATAGGTAATAAATTCATAATACAGTAATCTAAATACTTAATTAACATAAAGATTTAAATTTGGAATGTAATTGCTGTTATAACTTCGTTAATATCGAGATCAGTTTCAATAAAATGCATTAATGAAAATAATACTTTACAAAATTACATTCATTATTTATTTCTTGCCCTGTTTACCGTATTTTCACGAAACCACACGAAACTCCCTTCCAAAATGGTGGCCATCAATATCAAAAAGAAAAAAGTAAAGACCACTAAAAATTGATTCCACAAAATTAACATTTTATAAATTTCAAAAGTTGAATAATTCATTTAATTAAAACAGGAAAAGGGTGCAACCTTTTTGCAACATCTAAACAAAACGCACCCTTAATTTAAGGTCTGTACAGATTAATGTCAATTACGTTAATAAATAGGTGTAAAAATCACAATCATAAGATCACAAATATTATCTATGTAATTAAGTGTGATGGATCAAAAATGTCACGCTGTTTGAAATACAGAGATTAGTACACAAATGGAGTACTCAAACATGTTAAAAGGACCAAGTGATGTGTGTGCCATGTCAACATGTTAAGACATATACTTCCCTAAGTATTCTAAAGTTTATGTAGACAGTGTGCTTGGCATTAGCTAGTATAGTTTATCACAGCCAGGGGTGTAACAATAGGAATACTTTGTGAACCTAGCGTAACCTCATCGTCATTCCAGGCGAAACACATCCATTGCTGGATATAGGCTTCTCGCATGAAGAAACCTATATATAGACTAGGGTCTATGACCATCAAATCACATATGAGTTGTTCCTTCACATCACGCACATATTAAGTAAGTAGATTTCCAGAAATACATCTGTTTGTTAGTACTCCAACTGCTTACTACTCTGTGAAGAGACTCCAGTACTTACAATCATGAAGTATTCCTCTTGCCTGAACGGCACTCACTCCTCTTTGGTACTCTTAGCTCTTATGTAAATGATGTTTTTGAGCTGTTTTGATTGTGCTTTAGCACATCCATCACAAGTCTGAACAAGATGCTACATTCCACCACACCTTCCCTTCCCCCGTTACCAATCTACCTGTCTATTTACTTCCTAACCTTGCATTTACAAAGACATTTCACACTTAAAACGCAGACCTACGCACGAAAAATCATTTTCTTGTGTCAAACAGTGTCTTATAATTTGAAAAATTTAAATCACAAAAACGATGCACTGTGCCAATTTTAGTAAAAAAAAAGCAAATGTGATTAGTTATTGATGCCTCCGTTGTAAGCATAGTCAGCTTTGTTGTGCATCACCAGATGGTTGTCAACGAAGTAAAAACTGTCTGAACAGGTCTCAAAAGGCGCAGCGATCATTTCGTCCACTGAAATATACAAATAAAAAAATGCGTAAGTTAAGTATTTTTGTCACATGAAAAGAGTATGGTTTGATAATGTATAAAGGATGAAAGAAATGGGACTGACAAAGGTATTTACCCTAGAACGACATACGGGGTGTCCGGAAAGTCATGGATTACCTTTTACCTGCTGATGGGCCACATTGGGATCTACCAATAAAAAAAAATGACGATGGTAAAAGTCTTATGGTTTCCGAGTTTTTTAATGTTTAATGAAATTTTGGAAAATCTCTACCTTTGATCAGTTTTTTCCATGCCATTTCTACAAATGAAAACTTTTTCGAGTACAGGTTTTTTTATTTTCATCTTGAATCATCCTACTATAGATTGAATACAAGAAAGTTACAGATATCATCTTTTAAATACCTAAAATTTAGGTTCAAACTTTTTAATTTTCACAAAAAAAAAATTACTTTATTTTTGATCAGTTTGGTGAAATAAAAAACATTTTATTGGTAGGTAATTTTTTTTTATTGGTAGATCTCAATGTGGCCCATCAGCAGGTAAAAGGTAATCCATGACTTTTCGGACACCCCATATAGTGGTCTCATTAACAGCTTGCCAACCGATGTGCGTGTATGACCAGATTTATGAAAACAAATGAAACAAAAGAAGTATAAAAGGATCATAGCAGCAAGGGCGGATCCAGCTTTGGCGCCATGAGGGGGTCACAGTCGTGGTCAAGTCAAGAACTTATAATTTAATTTTGATAACAATAGATACATACAATTAAAAAGTAGGTAATTTATTAATGTACGTAAGTACTGTAAGTACTTAAAAATATTTAATGTGGCGCGGTAAAATTCAAATTTTCTGCTGTGAGACGTTCTTCTCGCTGAGTAAATGTCTCAGACTCGCGAGACACAGCGTGGTGCTCACAGTCGGCTGTGAGACGTTCTTCTCGCTGAGCAAATTTCTCAGATTCACTAGACAGCGTGGCGCTCACAGTCGTCTTTGATACGTTCTTCTCGCTGAGTAAATGTCTCAGACTCGCGAGACATAGTGTGGTGCTCACGGTCGGCTGTGAGACGTTCTTCACGTTGAGTAAATGTCTCAGACTCACGAGACATAGCATGGCGCTCACAGTCGGCTGTGAGACGTTCTTCTCCCTGAGTAAATATTTCAGACTCGTCAACTCGCGACACATAGCGTGGTGCTCACGGTCGGTTGTGAGACGTTCTTCACGTTGAATAAATGTTTCAGACACACGAGACATAGCGTGGTACTCACGGTCGGCTGTGAGACTTTCTTCACGTTAAGTAAATGTCTCAGACTCGCGAGACATAGCGTGACGCTCACTCTCGGCTGTGAGACATTCTTCACGTTGAGTAAATGTCTCAGACTCTCGGTACATAGCGTGCCGCTCACGGTTGGCTGTGAGACGTTCTTCACGTTGATTTACCGTTTCTGAGGCACGAAAACCAGCAACTCGATCTCTATCCTCAGCTAATCTTTCTTCTCTTTGCGTAGGGGAAGTCAGCTCAAAGCGGCCATAGGAGGCAAAGCGGCCACGCTTCTTTTTTCGGTTATTTGAAATGATAGCGTAACGCTGCCGTTCCGCATAACCAAACCTCCCGCCCCGCGCCAGTTGGTCATTCATTAGCGGTGAGAGCAAAGGCGTGGCTCTAGTGACGAAAAAAGTTTTTTTGGTTGTTTTGTTAAAATAATACAAGGTAAGTTCAACCTGTTTTGGTCAAAACTGTTTATAGTTAAATGCTTTCATTACACGTTTAATGTTACTTATCTATTTGGCCTTTTTTGTGTGGTATTTGCTTCGAAATATAGTAAATAATGTGAGTGAAATTAATGTTTTAAACAAAATGGCCGAAAAAGGCAAAGCGGTTCGGGCAAAGCGGCCAGCTGACCGCTTTGCCCTTACTTTCATATTATGGCTGCATAGATAATGCTTAATTATTTTGTTTAGATGGTCAATAACTACAAAAGAAAAACAGGGAAGTGGAACGAAGATACGATGACCCGAGCAATTAAAGAGGTAAAAGAAAAGCGTGCGTCAATTAAATCCATCGCAATAAAATATGGTATACCTCACACAACCCTGAGAAGACACTTAAAAACTGGATCTGCCATACTTAAAAAAAAACTTGGCAGATTTACCACAGTGTTTACACCGCAGCAGGAAGAAGACTTACATATTATTTATTGAGATTGATTAATCAAAACTAAACCAGCACCCTAATTGCGTAACACACTATTACTCGTATTTTGAATCATTTTGAAGCATATTGCTAATACATTGCTCCATTTGTTTGAATAATGTGTCTGCTCAACAACGTAAATAACGCAATGAATGTTGTTGAACTGTCAAAATGAAACCCATTGCTACTGATAGTGTGTTACGCAATTAGCCTGCTGATTCAAAATTCATATCGTAGTAGTTTGATGACTGAAGTTTTAAACTACATGACAGGTAATAAAGTTAAATTACTTTTGAGACTGATTGTGATTAAGATAGGTTATGAGAAAGTAAAAAAATGTTGATAGTTTTATTTAAAAAAATATATAAATGTAATTTTTATTGCTTTGAAAGTTTTTAAGATTTAGAGGATTAATTTGGATAGAAAACTTTAAGACTGTTGAAAGGCTAAGTAAGAGAAATAATTGTTAATTAATAACAATTTTAAATGATAATAAAGACTAAACCTGATGTTTTAAGTTCCTAAGTTAAATTACTTATGACTGACTGTGATTAAAACAGGTAAAATGTTGTTTTTTTTTAAATATTAATTAAGTAAGTATATATGTTGATTTTTGATTTTGCATTTTTGTTTTGTCAAACACGATATATTCCAACAAAAAAACAATTAATTTCTTGAAAACTTTTCGGGTGGCCACGTTGCCCTTACCCCCATGGCCGCTTTGGGCGGCCACTCGGGCAAAGCGGTTTTATGACAAGTTTTCGTAATCTGCAAATCCTATGCCTATTTTTAAATTTGCGCAAATTTGAATTGGCCATTACAAAAATTCTATTAATTCTCTACTTGCTAGTATAAAATTCTCTTCAAAAATCATTCGTTCAATAGTTTTTTTTTGAACTCAAAGTTAAGGTGGCCGCTTTGAGCTGACTTCCCCTAGCGTTTTCCAAGGAGAAAGATTCAGCAGATTGTTCTCGTCTTGCAGCTAAGCGTGCCTCATATTCTTCTTCATTTTCTTGATATATAACTTGCCTCATACGTTTAGATCCTCTTGAACACTGAGAAAGACCCTATTTTTTTCTTCTAGGCATTATGAATCTTTTCACAAAAAGTATATTTAATATTCAAATTTGGTGGCTGCCAAATCAAATGTAGGTATACATAGACTTCCCAATAACATAACCCCGAAGGCATCCATATTATAATAATATGGGAGTTATAGCCAGTATTTAACTATTACCGCCTTCACCGCGTGGAGGTAATCCCAGCTTATGTTATTAATATTTTTATTGGAAGACCTATCTAATGATTGTCAATACCATGAGAAGAATAATAAAAAAATAATGATCCCCACTTTACAAATAGGGGGGTACTTAAAATCAATTGCTTTCGTCATCGGAAAGTGCTCATGGTCCTGAACAACTTTTCCTGCGGCTTTATATTCGTGTATCTTAAGGTTTAGTTGGGCTGCTAGGGTTCCACAGCAGTTGTTCCATATTTTCAATTTTTATACGTCAATAGAAAATGACCATCACGTTAAATAACTTTTTCTAAGACGTTTCAATCATAGCTCTTATGGTTTAGCTGGGCTGCTAAGGTTCCACATCAGATATTCAGATCTTCAAAATAATTTATAGCCTATATGTTACCAAGGACTAATATATATACAACAAAAAGTTTCATCAAAATCCGTCCAGTAGTTTTTGGGTGAAAGGCGAACAACAGACAGACAGACAAAAATTTCAAAAATCATATTTTTGGCTTCTGTTACTTGTATTAAGACCCCTAGAAGTATTTTTTTTTTTATTTACAGTCAATCTACAGACTTAACACCCTTTACACTTTTATTATATGTATAGATTAATTAAATATTGAAGGTAAGGTATGTAGTTACATAAAATCTGTATGGTGACAAAATATATAAATAAAATCATTATGTTCAATTACTGGTCCACCTAAGTCTTGAAACCAGCTCAGGGGGGGGTCATGACCCCCATGACCCCCCCCCTGGATCCGCCGTTGCATAGCAGGTAGTGTTCTGTAATGTCTGACTACCCCATGGGAAGGTGTGAGTTTATGTATGTATGTAAGTACATAATATTTTTGTCATAAGCTGACCAGTCTGCGGTGGTGTGACCAGAATGAACATAACAGAAAGCTCAATGATGTTTTGGGGGAGTGTATAGGGAAAGAAGTATCCCAGGCAACCAAATGTTCAGTGAAAATGACAACGGAAAAAACATTGATGTAGTGATGGAGGTTGGTGGGTTCCAATCCACACCAGTACCAATGTCATTCTTAATTTTTTTATTTTTTTTTTATTATATTCCACAACAACGGTGGTGAACAATGCCTACTCTGTATAAGAAGAGGCCGTATTATATGATTAAAAACTGGCCATATGCGAGTTGGATTCACGCACTAAGGGTTCTTATCATTGTCTATAAAAATGGCAAAAAAATCAAACATTTAGATTTAGATTTTTTTTTATTTTAGATTTTTTTTGCCATTTATTGCCTTACATATTTATTTTATTCTGTTTTTTAGTATTTGTTGTTATAGCGGCAACAGAAATACATCATCTGTGAAAATTTCAAGTGTCTAACTATCACGGTTCATGAGATACAGCCTGGTGACAGACGGACATCAGAGTCTTAGTAATAGGGTCCCGTTTTACCCTTTGGGTACGCAACCCTAAAAATTAGCTTCTGCTCACGACTTTGTCCGCATGGAATTTCCAGAGATAAGTGTGTTCATAATGCAATTTAATGTTTGGTGTTCATGATGGGCTGGCCGTATTAGACATGGAACTGATGACCATTGGGGTAGAAGTGTTCTTGAGAGGAAATCTCGAATCAGTAAACTTAAGGTGGGACTCCCTCAGGCTAGATGGAGCATACCTAGATTTTCGCAGGATGGCTGGTAGCAGCTGGATGAAAGTTGCTGAAAATTGAGTTGAATGGAGTGCAATAGGAGAGGCCTATGTCCAGCAGTGGACTGCTGTAGGCTAATGATGAAGCATGTTCAATCAAACTTCAGATTTATTATTATTATACGTAAATAATCTTACCTAGATCTGGGGGCAGTGTCGGAAACTCATATATGTGTTCACAAGTGTTTCTTGAGAATGGTATACAGAAACCAAACTCAAAGTCAAAGGTCTTGAGTAATGTATCTCTGAAGAAGTGCTTCTCTATCATCCTGAAGTGGTTGACGGGACGAGGTCCAACCGTGAACTCTACGCTGTAATGTCAGAAAGCTCAACTTATTACTGTGCTTAAAATACATAATTTAAAAGATCATCTCTCAGTTTGCTCCGACATATATAATTATTATAATGTCTTTAAGTTGAATGTCTCCACAAGATTTTCGAGTCCACAGCTCGTCAATCATATGTAAACTATATCGCAAACCAGCTTTAACTTAACACTCAAAGTGACACCTGAGTAAATAAATATTATACAAACTTACGTGGCTCCAACAGTCTTAAGTTTTAAAAATTGAGGCGTGAACTGGTAGCGGACGAATCTCCCGGCGTTGGGGTCCAGGGGCTCTTCAGGGGCGTCCTCAGTTCCCTCACTATCCACTCCGAAGTCCGTCGGAGGCTTAGCGATCTCAAACAGCACCGTTCCACTTTCCAAGTCACGGATCTTAAATCTCGTGAAATCTATGTCGTATACGTTGGCCTCAGGACTGCACATATAAGTATCCGTAATCCGATCTAGTCTCAGAACATCATCAGGGGTTATTCCACTGACTATTACGTCGTCTTTATTGGTATCCAGCATCGATATTGATTCACACTTTTTTCCGACTAAACTCATTTTTTTGATTTGTAAAATATACCTCGTTGCAGAATAGAAAGTAATCTCAAAAATATAGGCACGATAGATTGAAATTTTATGGCATGAACTGCGTATCACAGCATTTTTAGTGCATGTTGATAATAATTTATTTTCTGATACCGAATGAAAAATTCATTCTGTTTGTCTTTCACGTCAAACAGAAACTATGACGGCGGTGATCGGATACAATTAGTTTGTGGCTACTAGACCATAAAACAACATTTTGTTAAAGATTTAATATTTAATAATATTTGCCGTCTTTCGTTAATGAAATGGATGTTGCATTAACAATAACCTACGAAGAAATTAGAAAAAACGACTCTTACAGTGAATTGAGTCACTTGACATTTTTCACAACTTCACCGTTTTGTGTACATACATACATAATTATATACCTACATGTGCCTATATAAGTAATGTATCCGAACACGATCTTACTGTCATTTTTCAATACAAATTATATGTTTCAATCTATTTTAATTTAAAAAAAATGAATTATCTTTGTGAATGAATAATTTACAAAATTAACCCAGTATTCGCATTTTACTATTGAACATAATTTAATATAAAGATTGCTTTCGTGGTAAATAAAACTTGTAAAGAAACGTTTGCAGTTCCGGTTGATTCGCGCTCCATTTCACATAATTCACGAGCAGGAAAATTAATTTCGCATTAAATTATTAACTCAGAATGAAAACAGTGCTGAAATAAGTGTTGATATTAAGATTCAATTTGGATTGCTTTGGGTGGATAATTGTAATCCATTGTTTCGATTATGTGAAAGTAGAAATATTAAAAAAGCAGCCAAGGTTGTATCGGAACGTAACTGGAAACATTGACGTAATATCCGTTGCGTCATAACGAAGCATGCGCCTTGTCATTTTCATTGGTTGGTCATAGATTAAAATTTTAATAATCTACCAATAATCGGGCCATCGCTCAAGTCTCGTTCTGTGATAAGTCTTCATTTAAGGTGGTAGTGGACTGTCTGATGTGCATTTAAAGTGTTAAAAAATAAATATACAACATGATTATCAAGGAATAGTGAGTATTTTATGTTAAGGTTATACAAGTTGGCGAATACAAATCGATTTTCGGGCAAACTTGAAAATTTGCCACGGCCCGCCTAGTTGTCCCATCTTATCAGCAGTCGCTAATCGTGAAGTGAAGCTTTAATTGTAATATTTAATTGAATCAGTTGAGATAAATTGTTGAAATATAAAAAGGTAGTGACAGTGACAGATCTCCAGGTCAAGGTTTGTCTGAGGAGGCAGTGAATTTCCGCGGATTTATCTAACAGATGTTTGTGTTATTAGTACACATATTAAAGGGAAATTAAACGCAATTCTCTTTGTTTGCAGCCGTGTGACGCTCCCCCTAACAGTCGAGGAGGTAAGATTCTTTTCGTATTAAGTTCTTTTCAAGGACAATAGAGCCTAGCTCTGAAACCAGATAGTCTGCAACATTGAGTCAAGTCTGTCGTAATGAAGTCAAGATGTTATTGCCAAACTTCCCCTTAGTAGGAAGTATTATTTATGAATACCAATATGAAACGAAATTATTTATTCTGTAAATAGGATATTGGAATCACTTTTACAAACCATATTATATTAAAAAAGTAACCTAGATTAGGTTGGCGTTTCTTGTCTGACTACTCTGAGAAGAAAGGCCGAAACAAACTCAGAGGTCAGTCTCTTTTAAAGACGAGCATAATCTTGGTCAGATCATTGTAGATAGATGTCCAAAATCTAAAAGTCTTTTATGTACCACACAGATATTATTGGACCAGTTCCATTCAGTGCAAGCATTTGTCAGTAATTGTGTAGCTTAACTCAGAACTTGAGGAGCACCATACCTACCACCTCTACTTTCAATTTTGTCAGTTACTTAGGTTTCATAGTATTCTAATTAGATTCTTGTTTTAAAAGTCTATGGTAATCCCTTTTTAATTTCTCTGTTTTTCTATACCAAAACTCTTTCTTTGTTATGCTTAGAATGGTTGAGAAACTTGGTCAAAAATATCTTATTGATTTTTTACTACAATACAATTGATGCGCAAGCTGTTGCTCCATGTAAAATACTGGTATTCAGCTGCATCCGGTTAGACTGGAAGGCAACTCCCACCATATTTGGGAAAAGGGTAGGCAGATGATGACAATTGATCCACAGAGCAAACCACACAAATCTTCTGTGGTTTTATTTCATTAGTCTACATTAAATTGCAGTAATTGGATTTCTTCATAATTGCAGGATTGTACTCATGAAATAAAACATCATCATCATGATTCTCTCATCATAACTTTTTTAGACTGTTAATCAGTAAACAAGCATTCAACCTATCAATATTTTCTATCTTATTCTAATACAGGCAAAAGTATCAAGCCAAACAGACAGTTTTTTTTGTATGCCTGCACATTAATTGACCTATAAAAAGTAATAAAAACTTCAAAATTATTTTTTTACAAACAGGAACTGTGTGTTTTTTTAATTCACCAGTTACCATAACACACATATTACATAACATACATATTTGTAAAAAATTAAACAAGTTCTAGGTTTTAAAATTCTGATATCTAAAGTACACTGTGCTGTGTAAAAGTGGTAGAATCACTTAATATTTTGTATAAGTGTGATAGTATGTAGTTTATAAACCTGTTATAAACACCTAATATTATATTTTAGTATCCTTTTAAGACAAGTTACTCAAAGTAAAGCACCTGTCTGGGTGTGTTGGTTTGCACGCAGACGAACGCTTTACTTTTTGTAAATTATTTCATCATCACTGCTCTGATAACGGTGAAGGGAAACATCACGAAAAAACAGGCATGTTGTAGACCCAAAAATGGTTTGAAGACATCTACCTAGCTGCATTGGACCTGCATGGTAGTTTATAGCCCACACCCTGTCGAAGAGGCCTGTGTCTCAGCAGTGGGAACAATATAGACTGATTATGTACAAATTACATAATAAAAAAAAAACTGATCTGAAACAGGTTTTCTTATTTTTTATTTAAAAACTGAAATTAAGTGGCATCCTGGTATTTCGAGGGTCTGGCATACCAAGATTGGATAACCTACTCACATTGTATTTTAAACTAACCATAATACCATATTCTATATCTGATATTCAGCTACATCCAGTAAAACACCAGTGTTCTAGTTACACTGGAAGCCAAATCCAAAAATAACTGAGAAAAGGCTGGGCACATGATGGTGACCATCCTCTATACATCTAAGTGCAGACCACGGAGTTCACTTATCTACAATATATGTAAGATGTACGTACATGCAGATAGTGCCATCCACGAAGACGCCCCACTCTCTTCCTAATCGTTAGTGGTTATCGCTAGTTAATTCCGCACATGTTTTAGTTTTGGTGATATTTACTAATAAGTAATTACTGTGTATCGACATAACTAACATACTAGCAGATTGTTGCACACTTGTACTGTAAGAATTCAAAAGAAGAGTGGGGCGCGTTTTCGTGGATGGCACTATCTGTATCCATTTAGGTAATAGGGGGTGGTAGCCACATTGACGGTCTAGGAAAATAAATGTCAATAAAATAATAAAAACCTTTTACTGGCAACCAGTCTTTGCGTCATTGGGACCCAACTTTATGCTAAAATTCAAATTCCTTTGTTGCAAAGATTTCGAGAAAATCGTCTGTGACAAAAAAGACCAAAAGGTTCCATTTTACCTTGTAAGGTTTAAAAAATGTTTGCCAGGGTCGCGGGTTGTTCGAAAGAGTTACCGTGGCCCTTGGCACAAGCAACTGAAGGAACACGGGTGGGTTTTAGTCAGTAAAAGTCTGACACGCCCTCCCGCTCTGCCCAGAGCGGCACAACTTGTTTGATAATCGCCCACCACTGTTGCTGGTACCGCCAGCGAGGACCAACTTACTGGCGAAAACACCTTTAACCCGAGCAATACACACTATCAATAAAATTCACATACAAATTGACGTATTTACATGTACTAGGAGTGAACTCGCAAGGGTACTATTATTTATACTATGCTACACGTAAGTTGTGATAGTTTAAATATGTTTTTGTTTAGTATATAAATGTGTAGTATTAAGTATTAAATTTTAATTAGTTATATAATAATTGTTCTGTGTTATTTTTATGTATGAGATTGATATAATTAAGGATAGGTAGTATGTATGTATAGAACTTCCTTATTAGGTTAATTTAATATTGTAAGTATATAAATACCACACCATCGCATTAGGTTAATCCTGTTATGATAGTTGTAAGGGTAATTATAAATAAATAAATAAATAAATAAATAAATAATAATTTCCCACCCAAAAAAAAAAAGGTCTAAAAATGTATTCAAACAAACACACCTACAAGCCACTAAGAATCTTTACATGCTCATTTGGAAATTGACCTAATTTTTAATGAATATCTTTATAATAACATCAATATTGATCAGTTCAGCATTATTTTAGTGAACTGGTTAGAATTGCATATTCATTCGATATTATGCTGAGGACATGTTTACATTTTTGCATTATTATTAAAACTCTTGCGCTAGTGATCTGGTAGAAATGAGGCTGTAAGAAAAAATTAAGAAAAGATCAAAATAACCCCAAAAAACTTTTTTTGAAGTTGCCTTAGGTTTCTGATAAAAATTCTTTGCAGTAAATCAAAATTTGAATAATAGTTATAGTCCTTCTGACCGAATTTCGGCCATAGTGGGCAATCTCAGCGGAGACTAGCTATCGACGCGTAAGGTATAGTGCGCAAACACAGGTGCACGGTGCACTATCTCGTCCCTCATACCAACGGCCTAGCGTGCTGTCCGAGGCACGGGGTATCAAACTACCAACTCCCAACTCCCAAACTCGGGTTGCTACTGAGAAAGCTTTAATGGAAAAACCCAATAACACAGCCCGATCCGGGAATCGAACCCACACTCAGCAATCACGCTTGCTTTACACCAAGAAAAAGTAAGTACCTAGTTATCACATACGAAATGTTTTTTGTTGAGCAAATTATTTTGCTGACAGTACTTTGGCACACTTAAAACAATATGGCGATAATACGATGGCAATACATTCCAATTGATAATGGTAAATCTTATCGCCTTTTCCTGGTTTAAAGCCGAATACACCTACATGATATTAAAACTAGATAACATGACGTGGGAAATGCATGTAAAAAAAAAGAGTTTTTACGCATTAACACATCACATCGCGCTTGTATTCCCCGAAGGCTTAGGCAGAGTAGCCAGTCTAGTCAGTAAAAATCTTATCGTGAAAACGTAGGTAAAGTGAGCTGTCATTCCACCTGTCTCACCGTGATAACTAAGGTGACGTGAGCTTAGAGTGAGCTGTGAGTCATGCTGATGCTAGGGATTGACACTATTGACGACTCACTCCACGCTCATTTCACCCAAGTTTTCACGGTGAGATGGTTACAGAATCGCACGGCTGATGCCAGGTACACGGAGAGAAAAATCTTAGAAAAATTACTGTGTTTCTGTCCTTTTCTTAATGAAATAAAAAGAAAAATATGCACCGAACATAAATTTTGTTTAGTCTGTGAACAAGGGAATCGGGGCGCCATTGGTATATTTAGATACATTGTCCATTCAAAGGTTGTCTTGTAGGCATTGCTATAAGCTGTAAAACCGCCATTGTAGCATTAAAATCATTCACCAGAGGAACTGCCAATACCTAACATAGTATTATTTTTGATTGATGGTTCAATAGCCTAGCTCAGCTTACTAAGTACTTAAGTCAAATGATCTTACAAAAAAAAAAAATCTTCAAATAATAACTAATACAGCCATCCATTAGTATCAAACACAAAACATTTAAATAATTTATTTGCTTTTAAAACATGTTTGTTATCGTCGTCATAACCTTGACAAATGATTTAAATGTAAAGAAAAAAAACTCAATTCATCTTTAAAAAAAAAAGTCTTCCTTATTCTTAATTTATGGTAGCCTTTATAACGTGTATGCTATTGTCTTTGACATCTGCACGCACGTATAAACACATACGTTACAATGCATAGTATCAACTTATATAGGTACCTACTAATTATGTTGGGGCAAGGTTCAAAGGAAACTGTATAACCTTAAAACAGCTAATGATACTATTTGTTTGATAAATGTTCTCTTCAAATCCTTGTTTTAGCGGTGTGTATTTGACCCCAGCAAAATTTACAGCGAGCTAATTGATCTACAGCATGCTATTCACAATAATCCGACAGGCTATAGTATCGAAAATGACACTTTTCGATTTGCCTTGCCCCCGACAGAAAACAGGTGTCGGACGAATAGAGGTCATCTATTAGATTTAACCCTTAGTAGGTATCGTGGGACAAATTTGACCCAGAAGCGAACATAGCGAACATTAAAGTTTTTCTTACATTTCTATTTTTTTTTTATGTTTTAAGTTCATACTAACCAAAAAGTGCCAAAAAATTAGGTTAGTTACAAATGCGTGTAAAACATGATATTTTTTTATATTCTAAAATTAAATGAAGATAATTTTGTAAAAAAATGTTTTTTTTTATTTCATAACTAACCATATTTTATACAAATAATAAAAAAATCTACGTTCTACAACAGATTTTTTGGTATGGGTAAAATATGACCCACGATACCGGTAGTGTTGCCAAAAAAGGCGATACCAGTTAAGGGTTAAACTGACAAAATTTTTGGGTTTTGGACTTGTGAACAGTGTTTAGCGGACGATAACATTGATTGATGCTCAATACGGTACGGAAGCGTATCGAGTGGTTGTGAATAGCTAGACAGGCGAGCATTAGCTTCTTAAGAGAACTACAAAAACTCAATTAGCCCAGCTAGGCACGGTTATTTTTTTTTTTTATCGCGCACTTAATTTTCAACTCTCGGTGTTGTGCCGAGCATTGAGAATCCAACAGGATGCATCCCAGCACGTCAAAAATACAACGTGTAACGTTAAATGCGCAAAACCTCAGACACCCCAACTGACTTTTAATTCAATTGACCTATTTCAGAGAGAAAATAAGTCATTAAAAAAATTGTAAAGGTTTTATGTGCTGTTTTAGTTTTACTGGTCATTCTGATCGTTTCTTGCGTCTGCGACCACGCTTTATCGAGGGAGGAGTCGTCACCGGGCCGCTGCACCGCGCTGACATTGGCTTGCTTGACCTATTAATAAATAAATAAATAGACACGGCAACGTTTTTAATGAAGATTTTTTGAAAAATGTGACCTATATTAAAAAGTGGTCCAATTAATTCTGCTCGTTATTCTGATCAAAATATTTTCAGGTTTTGCGCATTTAACGTTACACGTTGTATACTTACACTATTGGATTTTCGAATCTCGGGGCTAAGGGTGCTTTCAATTTAGACGGTTGATGCCGGACTGCTGCAGTCCGGGTATCGTACTGCGCACGGGCGGTTATGATTTTTCATCTCTCGCACGACCTTGCGTCGAGACATTTTGAATGAAAAATCATAACCGCCCGTGCATAGTACGATACCCGGACTGCAGCAGTCCGGCACCAACCGTCTAAATTGAAAGCGCTCTAAGCAGTGCGTTGAACATTAAATACCTACGCTATAAAAAATCGCCAGTGGGTACGAGGTCTTACTTACAGCTACCAATAGTGATGTAGAACCTGTCGGGACAATATATCGATAAATATAAATACATTCTCATCTCGAAAAAGCCGCTTTACTGTAAAGTATATAATTTAAGCACTAACAGAAATTACGACAATAATTTTACTGAAGTTCATGAGCGTTCAAATGTCTATGTAAGAGTCAACGAATGAAAACGCTAAGTATCTTTAGTTTTATTTTTACTTGCACCTTGTTATTTTCCCTGTTACATAATTATTGCCAACATTTTGCATGAAATTTACAGTTTAAAAAGGTGGTTTCCCGCTATGTAGGAATTATGAAAATTGCTTATCATGTTCGTGAAAATTTCAAATGTCTAGCTAACACAGTTAAAAAAATAGAGCCTGTAACAGACTGATAGACAGGCGGATACCGGAGCCTTAGTAATAGGGTCCCGATGGCACCTTTAGGGTACGGAACCTTAAAAAGCAGGCCTTAATGATCCCCTCTCTCCCCACGTACTCACGTGGTTGCTATCAAATCAAAAGTCTAGGCAGATGATGATGAATTAGCAACAGTTTCCACTAAGATAAACAGAAACCTCTGGCAGTCATCCGAGAAGTTGTCAAAATGGAGAAGACGAATAGGGACATAAGAACGTTACAGCAGTTCAAACATTTGTATCTCTAGAATTTTAAATCATAATGTGGTGTGTCACTGCCGAAGTGGAAAAATGTCAACTAACTTTTGAAGGCCACTGTAGTTCTTCAGATATCTTGGTTTTCTCCTAGTTGCATAACCTTTATTCGGGCTCGGCGGCTACAACAGACCGGTCGATACTTCTTGCTTAGAAATAGACTGCAGTTTTTGCTCACGCCTTGAAACTTATTCGAGTCTTTTGAGTCTCGAGTGTCACGGATTGAAACGGGTGACGAAGCGCGATTGCCGGGAGTAGGGCTACCATCCGTTCGGACATGTTCACCTGATTTTCATGAACACCAACATCTATATATTCTATAATATCTATGCATAGGAACTTTTCGTGTCTGTCTGTGTGACCTGCATTCACAACGAGCCGACAGGCTATCGTATCGAAAATGACATATTTCGATAACCTTGGCCCCCGTCGGGACTTTTCGACTAAAGGGGTTTTTTTTATTTAAAGAAAATAAAAATAGCTGCCAAATCCGTGTCGGACTCGCACACGAAGGGTTCCGTACCACCGTACAATTTAACAGTACAATCTCATTTTGACCTCTTTATTAATCCACTAGAATCCGCCCGCAACTTCGTTTGCGTAGCATTGGGAATTCCCGCCTTTTAAATCCTATCACCCGTTTTCCCGTAGGAATGAAGCTTTTTCACGCGGGAAAAGTAGCCTATGTTCATCAGGGATAATGTCGGCTTCTAATGGTAAAACAATTATTCAAATCGGTCCAGTAGTTTCGGAGCCTATTCAATACAAACAAACAATCAAATCTTTCCTCTTTATCATATTAGTGTAGATGTTATCGTAGGAGTCCTCTAATCGCTGTTGGCATAGGTTGAAAACCCGATAATTTTGTCAGTTTAAATCAAATAGACGACCGCTTTTCTTCCGTCAGATGTTTCCTGTCGGGGGCAAGGCTAATCAAGTTATCGAAATGTGTAATTTTCGATACGATAGCCTGTCGGATGGCTGTGAATAGACATGCAGGTCTTCGTAAGCTCATAAGCTTTCTGCGATCACTCTTCGACAAAGCAAGCCCGTCATGATTATTCAATGTCTTTGCATGTGTCAAGATGTCAAGACGAAGGTTATAATAAAGTGTGCTGCACTAATGAATAGGTATTTAATGCGTTATTGTTTACTCCATTATAATTACACACGCGATATTGCAAATACTTGCTTGTAAGTGGGGTTACTTGCCTACTGAGGAGGTTGACAACGATATTTTTTTCTTTTATTTTTATCAAGCCTTTACTAATATTATGTGTATACCGGGCTTTATTTCTAGAAATAAAGCCCGGTATACACATGGCTGTAACTTGCACAAAAAAAAAGCTTTCATGCCGCGTTTGCCATTACAACTCCAGCACCCTAATTGCGTAACACACTATTATTCTCAATTTAAATCATTTTGAAGCATATTGCTAATCCATAGCTTCATAAATGTTCGAAAAATGTGTCTGCTCAACTACGTAAATAACGCAATGAATGTTGTTGAACTGTCAAAATGAAACCCATTGCTATTGATAGTGTGTCACCCTGCTGATTGGTGAATACCATAGAGAATATAACCACTAGAGAGCGTATGGGCCGATTTCTTCGAAGCACACGACTCACTACCGCGGGCCGGGGGATGAGGAAGAACGCGCGGCTGCAATTGGTCAGTTCAAGGTCAAGTTGCATCGTTAGGGCTGCTTTACTTCATTAAGGGAAAATAGTCGATATCGATAAAATGGATTTTGACATTATAATAAATACTAAATAAAAAATCATAGAAATAATGTTTAATCAAAATCAATCAATTACAAAAAAAAACCCGGAAATGGACTGGTCGGCCCCGGTCGGGGACAGAAAGAACTAACAAATCCCGGAAAATACAAAAAAAAAAAAAATACCGACGAACTGAGAACCGAGGAGGTTCTCAGTTCGTCGGTATTTCTTTATTAAAGTCGGTTAATAGTAGATATTTATTTTATTAAAGTATGTGAATTGAATAAACAATGTATTCATTTTATTTTTCTCGATATCAACTTTCAGCTATTAAAGATAACAGCACTATTTTTTACGATAAACATACAAAAGGAAAGAAAGGGATAGAAGCATTAGAATTGTCTAATACAAGAACGAGACTTTTCCAAAAGACATCAACGCGCGACTCAACAGTGTGCTCGTTTACCCAGCCACCATTTTAAATAGACCCCTGCAGTGGCTTATAATCTGATTAAATCAAAAATAATTTTTCGTACTGTTTATTTACCGATGAAAAGTTATGTCATCCTTTTTGTAACTAGATGTCTAAGAATGTTTCCCACACAACTTCACCGCGCATGAAGGCATTTTGATGCGTTATAGTTGCATAAACGTTATAAATTTTTTTATTAATTTAGCGTGCACACAGGTCTAATACTTGGACACAACTAAAATTGCTACTAGTACCGTAGCCTATACATAGGCGACAAAATACTAATAGTTTTCGTGCGTCGGGGCACTGTATACGCAGTCAAGTGGTTATAATAGTCTTTGGTGAATACCTTAATGGCATGCAAGGTACTTGCATACTTTGTGCGAGTTAGAGGCATGTGTATTCCAGGCTTTAGTTGTCGAATTTCCCTTCTATCATGGGTAACAAACTCAGTCTCCATCAAAAACGTTTCTAAATACATACCAAAATATAAAATATCTTATTTTCGATTTGATGGTGCTTATTTAAATTGTTTCGGTTGTATATCATCATTGTCTGAACAACTACAGCCCCCACCCCCCCCCTACATCCTGCCAAAGAATGTTCCACTCCTATTAGGAATACTATTTCGAAATTACTTACAAAAAAGCAGACATTTAACTTTTTAATCTTGCTTATTCCAGCCGATCTTTTACGTCATCATGTTTGTTTGCAGGAAATAGAAAACTAAAATGAATACAGCCGGTTTATTCTGTAAAAAGCTCATCGTGAAAACTGAGGTGAAGTGAGCTGTCACTCCATCTGATGCTAGGGATTTTGACACTATTGACAGCTCACTTCTCCTAAGTTTTCACGGTGTCATTTTTACAGAATACACCGGCTGTATTCATTTTACTTTTCTATTTTTGCACAAAAATTACCTCGAGTCGAAGAATCCGAACAAATGACACGGCCGGGAGGGGGCCAAAAAGCTGGACTTGTCGTGACGGATGCTAAACCTACCTGTAACACACTTTTTGTCCACAGTACCAAGTGGGCCAGCTGTACTGCGTGGCCGAGGTGTCGAAAAACGAAACCGGCGGCGGTGAAGGAATTGAAGTAATAAAAAATGAGCCGTTCAAAGATTACCCCCTCCTTGGTAAGTGATATTAATTAATTTGCTAATAAATAGCTACAGAAAAAACTGTAGACTGGCGAGGTACGCTCGGAGGTAATATCTGCCCTTGCAGGATTGCTGCGTCATACGGATGTGCGTGTCGTGGCAAGAAGACACGGTTGGGGCATTTGCTCCATTTGTAATTACTCTGTAATTCATACAACCGTGGACAATAGCGGTTATACTTCCCATATTCATTATTAATGTTACCAGAGGGGCAATTCTCGTAATTTTCAGAACGTTCACAGTCTGATCTCAGTCTCCATCTATTAAAAATACCTTCAATTTCCCTACATTTTGGAGGAGTCGTCACCGGGCTGCTGCGCCGCGCTGACATTATTATTTACTATCTACGCAAATAGAGAACTTAGGTTATCTTTGAACAGTGATTTAAATGTTTCCATCACACTTTTCCACGCTTTGGAAAAAACTTTCGCCAACATTCACATTATTGAATGTTTGTGTACAAAAACGCCATAGTCGCGAAATTCGAGCGCACGCGCTGCCGGGGTAACGGGATAAAAAAAATTACACCTGTGACGCATGTGCCGGCGCCGCTCAGACTGAAGTAAACATGGCCACTGTCACGTATTTCGCACGCCCGCCTCCGTGCAGTTCGTCATTTCTCATTCTAACCCTTAGGTTACGTTTAAGTTAAAAAAAAGATAGGTATAGGCATTATTGTTTACTTCCAATTGTCTTATTCAATGTAATGTATGGAAGATTCGTATTTACATTGAAATAAAAGCTATTATCATTGTTTGTTTACCTATTTTGGCGGGTTTGCGCATGTGCTGGCTTGCTTGACCTATTAATAAATAGACATGGCAACGTTTTTAATGAAGTTTTTTTGAAAATTATGACCTATATTAAAAAGTGGTTCAATTGATTCTGCTCGTTATTCTGATCAAACTATTTTCAGGTTTTGCGCATTTAACGTTACACGTTGTATACTATACATGCGAAGAAGCGATACTATGTAGTTCAGATACACCTAGCACGACAGTAAATTATATCCTTATAAATTAATCTAAGAAATCGGGAGACTGGTGACTGGGGCTATTAAGCTAACTAAATATTCATAGAACAGCATAACGTATCAAGGCCTTTACTGTGAATACCTGTCACATCGCAAGCAAAATCGATAAACACATACCCCTGTATACCCATCAAGTCTGTTGAGTTTCGCCAGCTAATTTAATTTGACCCTGTATACCAAACGAAAATCGATACTGATTTGGCCTTTGTCTTTCATTGTCGATTGCAATTGCCGAGTGTTTGCCCCGATACTTTCCCACGTCAATTTTCATGATTTAGACCAATTAACCTTTACCAGCTACCGTTTGGAGTAGTTGACAACAGTTTAGAGCATACGTTCTCAACATTATTTTGCCCACCGCTCACTTTGACAATATTTTTCTTTCTAGAGCCCAAATTTATTTACAAACAAAAATTTGCATTTCGCAGGCTACCTTAACACATCCTCTTTATCACAAACGCTGATGACGTCATCAACATCAAGATGGCAGTCTTGTGTTTTCCTCGTTTTCCTCCCTTTTCTGTGATACTTCCCTGGTCTTTGCGAGCTGCAACCAGGTCTTACCCGTGCCCCTTCTAAGCTTCCGATCGTGACGTCCGACGTACATATCTCTTTTCTTTGGGGTGTCGAAGTTTCTAGTTTTCTGTACTCATCCTAGTTTTATTGCTGACTGTCCACTTGTTTCCTTCACTGCCAATATTACCAAACATTTTAATAACGTGATTAAACTTCATACATTATAATAATTAAATATCGACGTAAAGTCATTTTCTGTTGCATAGGCACGTCAAAAACCAGTTTTATCCCAAAAACATCATTTAAAACTCGTTTCAAAAATCAGGTTTATTTACAACTACTTTTTAGGTTTGCAAGAGTCGCTTCATTATCATTTAATATGTATAATATGTGATGATATAATACGTCTTTTAGATTTCGTACAATTGTAGAAGGTTCAATTACGAGGTTACGAGGTCGAGAGGGCGGGAAAAACTCATGCATAATGTGTGTCACGGCCCTAATTACGGTAAATGCTTACAATCAGATTTTTCTGCGTATTATTCGTAATATGCATATGGTCTTTCACTCAAGGACTACTGACATTCATAAAACTTTTTCGTCTACCGTAACGACAAAAACTATCGAATACTTTATGGATTGGTAAAAATATTAGCCAGCCTATACTAAGGCCCTTTGTACGCGCCCGTAGAAAAACGTGTCTGTCAACCAGCTTCCATAGTGGTCCATACAACACTGACTACCGTGCCTACATACGGCGAATAAACCGTTGTTTTTCACGGCAAGAAAAACGTGTGTGTACAAAGGGCCTTACGGGATTTTACTTAACACTATCAACAACAGTTTCGAAAGATAGTATTTTGTAAAAGCTTGTAACTTATTACTTGTTCATAACGTATTATTGCTGCTGCATACTGCCTACTCTCGTTTAGTGGGACTGGGCAGGACATGTCCTCCGCATGCCGGATAAACTGTGGGCCTAAATAGCACAGAACTGCTGCCCTGAGACAATGTGGCGGGAGCGCGGCAGACCACGTAGGAGATGGCGGGACGAGCTGGCTAGGTTCCGTCAAAACTCGCGCACGCTTGCCAAAGATGGAAGGAGAGGAGGAAGGCCTTTGCCCAGCCCCAACCCTATTACTCCCGCTCCGCTGTCCTTCGGTCCGTCCGAAGGTCTGTCACCAGGCTGTATCTCATGAACCGTGATAGTTAGACAGTTGAAATTTTCACAGATGATGTATTTCTGTTGCCGCTATAACAACAAATACTAAAAAACAGAATAAAATTAATATTTAAGGGGCTCCCATACAACAGACATGATTTTTTTTTGCCGTTTTTATAGATAATGGTACGGAACCCTTCGTGCGCGAATCCGACTCGCGCTTGGCTGGTTTTATGTATGTCATGAGCAAAATTCTGACATGGGTACCTAATTGAGATAACTGCTCATTGTTTATTTTATTGTTACTACTGTAACTCTCAATAAAGAATTTAATTATTATTATTACTTATTAAAAAAAAAACAGTAGGTAAAGTCAGTAAAAATTATTGCTTAGTAAACTGTCTTTCTTTGACAGTCAGTCACTCAGTCATTAAATAGGGTAATATGAACTTGGAGAGTTGTATTGGTGATTCTAACGATTATAATTCTGTAAAGCTATATTTGTGGTGCTGATCCATACGTCATGTTCGTAAACAGGCGCCGTCAGTAGGGACTGATCATCTCTTAGCCGCCACGGCTTATTTTATTTTAATTTAAGTATTTTCATTTTTTGTTTTTATCGTTTTAGTACGGACGCTTTTAACATGCGTGTCTTTCTACATTGTTCTCACATATACAACGTGTAACGTTAAAAGCGCAAAACCTCAGACACCCCAACTGATTTTTAATTCAATTGACGTATTTCAGAGAGAAAATAAGTCATAAAAAAATTGTAAATGTTTTATGTGCTGTTTTAGTTTTACTGGCCATTCTGATCGTTTCTTGCGTCTGCGACAACGCTTTATCGAGGGAGGAGTTGTCACCGGGCCGCTGCGCCGCGCTGACATTGGCTTGCTTGACCTATTAATAAATAGACACGGCAACGTTTTTAATGAAGATTTTTTGAAAAATGTGACCTATATTAAAAAGTGGTTCAATTAATTCTGCTCGTTATTGTGATCAAACTATTTTCAGGTTTTGCGCATTTAACGTTACACGTTGTATAATTTCAACATGAATGATGTAACCAATATTTTGTAATAATTTTATAATTTAAAAGAGTGTCCGTGGGGTTTCTTGCCCGTTCTTCTCCACATGTACCTACTACGCTTTGGAATGGGCAACTAGCTTCATCTTTCTTTCTTTCTTTGAGTTTGAGTTTGTTACATTCGCGAGTTATATTTGAATCAACATACAACCTGACACTGACCTGCGAGATGCAAAAAAAAACCGGCCAAGTGCGAGTCGAATTCGCGCACGAAGGGTTCCGTACCATTATCTATAAAAACTGCAAAAAAAAAAAAATGATGTCTGTAGTATAGGAGCCCCACTTAAATATTTATTTATTTATGTTTTTTTTTTTGTATTTGTTGTTATAGCGGCAACAGAAATACATCTGTAAAAATTTCAAATGTCTAACTATCACGGTTCATGAGATACAGCTTGGTGACAGACAGACGGACGGACAGCGGAGTCTTAGTAATAGGGCCCCGTTTTACCCTTTGGATACACGTATACGGAACCCTAAAAAGGCAAGTTATGAATTTCGCGGGCTACCTAGAGCATCCCCCTTAAATCATCGATCGCTTTATGTGACCATAGTAACGTCTGCTTAAGTACCAATAAAACATTATCGTTACACATTTGGCACATAACTACGACCACCGATTGTTAGTGTGCGCATTCTATTGTGCGTAAGCATGTATTTTTATTAGATTTAGATAAGTTTTAGCGTTTCATCACGTTCGTTCGTACAGCCGATACAAATCTTATGACTAGAGGTATACTCCCTAGGAACGAAATCCGTATTTTTGCCCTAAGTTACGCGCGGTTCCTGCTCCGTATCGGGGGTAGGTACTACTCTCGTAAATCCGTCAACGAAGATACGGGCATGTACAGACGCCAGCTCATCACTACCCGAAACTGTCAGATTTTCCCAATCAACTTTGAACCTTATGCTTTAGCGATAAAGTTGAAAATCTATTAAAGAAATCTGACAGATTGTAGTAGCTTGATGTGCTGGCGTCTGTACAACAAAAGTAGGTTATCAGTCAAAACAAGTGTAAAATATTTTTTTCGGACGGGCATCGTATCGGAAGTTGGGACAGCCGTCAAATCGTGTTGTCATTAATTCTTAGACCGAACTAATCATTATGTCCGTAAGTGAAGCGGAGCAGCAAATGCCCGTAACTTAGGTCGAATCTACGGGGTTTGTGCTTAGGGAGGTAGACCCCGAATTACGGACATAAGATTTTTTTGGGGCCCTAGGGTCCCTACGTACGTACATATGTACATACATACATACAATACATCTAAATTGTTAAGTTTTTTTTTTTAATTGTTTTATTTTTTTACATTTATTTGCTGGTATAGGCCATTTATTGATTTTTAGTGGCAAAACAATAGTGTTCTGCCATTAAAAATCAAAGTCAGATTGATTGTATACAACGTGTAACGTTAAATGCGCAAAACCTCAGACACCCCAACTGTTTTTTTAATTCAATTGACCTATTTCAGAGAGAAAAATAGTCCTTTAAAAAATTTAAAAGGTTTTATGTGCTGTTTTACTTTTACTGGCCATTCTGGTAGGAGAAGTCGTCACCGGGCCGCTGCGCCGTGCTGACATTGGCTTGCTTGACCTATTAATAAATAGACACGGCAACGTTTTTAATGAAGATTTTTTGAAAAATGTAACCTAAGTATATTAAAAAGTGGTTCAATTAATTCTGCTCGTTATTCTGATCAAACTATTTTCAGGTTTTGCGCATTTAACGTTACACGTTGTATTATGCCATAAATGTTTTCTACCAGTTGTCCTAAGAGTTTTAATGATGAAGGATGTTGCTGTGCTTGACGTCATTTCTAACGTCACTGTACCTACCGTTTGCGATACCCATTAAATAGTGGACTTTTAGGGTTCCGTAACTAAATGGCAAAAATGGAAGCCCTATAATTTCAAGAAGAAATATTATTATTAAGTATATTTAATTTATAGAGGTATGAGGAACAGGGTGTAAAGTTCACTCATCCTCAATAGAAATGGGAGGATCCTCCGCCCAGACGGGTGTTGTGTCTGGTGGGCTACTGCCCGACGATTGTTGTCAGGACTTGGTATCATTATATGCTAGTTGCGCGGTAAACTGATTTTTGCGTGACGTCAGTTTGACGCATAGTTCGCGTGTGGCGTTATAGATACCGCTACAAATTATTTTATATTTTCCCCAAATTGTTTTTATTTAATTTTAGTGTTTACTTTTTTCGATTTTTTTTTTATAATTTATTTCAATTTTTTTTATTTTTCCGTTAGATAACAAAAAAGATAGAAAATCCATGGACTCGTCACTGCCAGTGCCAGTAAACTCCACGGAGTCGTCAGAATGTGGTACCTGCCCGGTTTGCAACGCAGCCAGTATGCTCTCTCTCAATGTGTCTCTTTAGAGTATGAATACGGGCTGTAGAGCGCTGGCTTTTTATTTGGCTGCCAGTCTTGAAATCGTCTGCGTATAGAGGCATTTATCGATCCCTGAGGCTGATAAAAAACATTGCGATGTTTGATATTGACGGAATTATATCTCAATCGTGTCCATTTTCTTTTGGATTAAATATAACTAAGCATAATACATGTCATGACGTTTGTTAAACGTAAAAGCCAGCGCAAAACCGCCATTGTAGAGAACTAACATATAAGTTTAGCTTGTTGACGTATTTTTACTTTTCGCTATATTAGTCGTGGTTCTCTGTATTTAAGAATAGAATAGAATTACCCCCCCCCCCCCCCCCCTACTTAAACTTTGCTTTTAGTTTTAAACTCAACAATGCGACTGCACTTTGAACTATATATTACTTACACAATTCACAGTTGTACCATTAATTACACAACGTAGAGAGAGACTTCGTACTTTCGAGGACGCGCTCTATAGTTTGCCTTATTCATACTCTTAAGGTCTAGTACTGTAGCGTGGGTGCATATTGTTTAAACAATCGGACTGAAATAGAAATTACAAAATACATGTTTGACGTAAAAATAGTGTGATTACGTTTATTTTAATGGTCGAATCGTAGTTTTGTCGTCAAGTAGTTTTGCTGCTGTATTATTAGGCTAATGTGACTAATTGTTGAGTACTTGCATACTTGAAGTCTCTTAAAATGTCATTGAGTCTGAGTAGATTAAAAAAAAGTGGTAGTTTTTTTTTGTTTGCTTGTCCTGGCTCCAGCCTTGTCCTTAGAAAAAGATTCCTAAAGCCATGCAGTTTCCCACCGGTAAAATTGACGAACTTCCATACAAACTTTCATCCCCTATTTAATTCCTTTAGGGGAAGAATTTTCAAAAATCCATCCTTGGTGCTCACTTTCGTTGTATGAAGAACTCCGTGGCATACCTGTCCACAATCGTGTTTTTTTTTTTTTTTCTCAAAATGGCGGCCATGCATGAATCCTGTAAAAATGAAATTATTTAATATCGTTTAAATCATTCTGTAGTGCACTCTACTATTGAGTATGAATCAAAATGAAGCCAATTATTGAATGTATGTGTTTTAGAGCAAAAAAACGTCAAAAGTACAATATGCAAAATAGGGCTATAATAAAGTACCAGGTTTAAATTGTCTGAGACTCCTGATACAGCTCAAGAATTTTGTGAAGGCCTGCGCCCACTGTCGGTACGGCACGGCAGGGGAGCCTCAATTGGGGGAAATTTCAATGTTATTGTCATAATATTAAGTTATATTCCTATTCGTCGCATAAAAAATCCCTTGTCCTGCTGTGCCGCCAGCGACCGCAGGCCATTACAGTAAAATTTTATAGGGACCATCTTTCATTATATTCACACCGATTACGGATACAAGCCGTGCGATTCTGTAACCATCTCACCGTGAAAGCTTGGGTGAAGTGAGCGTGGAGTGAGCTGTCTTGGGATTAACACTATTAAGTGCTCACTTCACTTATGATTGCACGGTGAGATTTTTACAGAATCGACCGGCTAGTATCCTTTTTGAGGGACGGTATCATAACGACAACATTAGCCGAGATTTCATTCCATCAACAGTTTTATCTACAGGCCTTACTCAAACATTGAGCTAGGCTGTAGTAAGCTTTAACACATAGTCCAAAATTATTACTCTTATCTATGAAATGTGGATAATATTACGCATTGCGTTATTAGGTACTCAACTCATAAACAATCACAATAAGTTTACTGCTCCACCACAGACGACTGTAGTAGTTAAAACTGACAGCTTTTCAAAACTGACAGTGGTCTAGTTTGATTTGACAGCTGTATTAATGAATTGACAACCCCTTTTTCAAAGGTAATTAAATACGTAAAGGTTTCTCAATTAAATGAATATACAGCGTGTAACGGAAGGGGGGTATCAACCCTGAAGGAGGTCAATGTGCTCATGAAACTCAACAACTTTCCCCAAATAACATAGGTCGAAATATGAAAAAAAATTTTACAAAACTGACTACCAGCTGATTGATTTACTATGGGAGGGCCAAATTTTTTTTTCATATTTCGACCTATGTTCTTTGGGGAAAGTTGTTGAGTTTCATGAGCACATTCACCTCCTTCAGGGTTGATACCCCCCTTCCGTTACACGCTGTATACAAGGTGACGCTAAACCTCATAAGGGGTCATTGTACTCATCATTATGAACAACTTTTACTATTGGACCAAACCAAAAATCGCGAAAAAAAAAAAAACAGCTGTTCAGTACATTTCTGTTCGCATAACTCGTTAAAATGTAGGGAACAGCCAATTTTTTTTTTTGCGTTTTCAGGTTTGGTCCCATAGTAAAAGTTGTTCATATTGATGAGCGTGGCACTATGGCGTGGGTTCAGATCAAAAGAAGCACATCATAGGTTAGTTTGGAGGGTTAACAGTTCATCATCGTTTGTTTCCATACTTTTTGAATTGACCTGTAAATAAAATAACACAAACAGTTCTGAGGTTTACTTATAAACGTTGGTTAAAGTTAAAAAGACGTTTAAACGACAAAATGTATGGTTAAACAGTCGCTAATCACTACTTAAAAGCGACGTTTATAAAGTAAGCCCTAAAGCTACGGTTTCCTAGAAGAGCGGTGGCCGCCACGCAATGGCCGTCATGAAAGTGATGGCAGTGGGGTTTGACTTTACGGTGTCTAAAAACGATATCTAAGGAATTTACTTTCTTAGATAACGTTTCAGTGAATTGGAGTTCGGTAAATTGCGGAAGCTACCCATGTGGCGGACACCGAAGTCTTAGAAAACCCTAGCTTCAGCTTAGAATATTTTGAATACAGCGCTACAATCATAGGGAGAATAAATAAAACACCTTTTAAATCGAAATCATGTCTTAGTGCTCCCTTACTAGGGTCATCATCATCTGCCTAGCCTTTTCCCAACTATGTTGCGGTCGGCTTCCAGTCTAACAGGATGCAGCTGAATACCAGTATTTTACATGAAGCGACTGCCTATCTGACCTCCACAACCCAGTTACTGGGTAATACGAAACCCCTTGGTGAGACTGGTTGGTGGTACCCATACTTTTGAATGTTCTCATTCTAATCTCAGTCGCAATCTGTCAAAAATACAATCAGCACCCTAATTCCGTAACACACTATCGATCTCAATTTGAATCATTTTGAAAGATATTGCTAATTCATTGCTACATATGTTCGAAAAATGTATCAGCTCAGCAGCGTAAATAACGCTATGTATGCTGTTGAATTGTCAAAATGAAACCCAGTACTTGGAATGACAGTCGGGACCAACGAACGGGTTGGCCAGGCACTCTGATTAACATTAATATTGGTTTTAATAATGCAAATGTTTTTCTGTGATAGGTAGAAAAACTGTTTGGTTCAATGCGTTTAGAGAAGATTTTTGGTGCATAGGTAAACGATTTGAGAGTACTTTTCGCCAATGTTTCCATTCAACCGCGGACAGATAGAGACGGAAGACAATTTGTTCTTCCATTTCTTACTTATTTCAACTGTAAGTGATTAGAATAGACATTTATTTTGTAAATGAATATGGGTACATAATAGGTGTTATTGGGATTAGCTGGACTCCTTTCATAAAGACTGGTCCTCGGCAGAGAGAGGTGGAAAGAGAGTAAAACCTTTGCCCAGAAGTGGGATATTAAAGGCTAATAAAAAAAAATACATTTAAGCACAGCCATATATCACCATTTGGCATGCAACATTAATATTGCTGAAAGACAGCATAATTTAAAATCATACAGTCAATTTGGGTAACTTTGATTCATTCGGGTAACTTTGACAGCGGGACCATGAACTAGTTTTGATTATTTTTTCGCATGAAGCCAACACTATTCATAAATGTTTATTTTAGATTTGCAATTTTAAACAAGCTTCGTAAACGCTCCTTAAAAAAAAGTAAGCTGTCAAAGTAAGAAAACATCAAAACTTTTTTTCTGAATATAGCGCGCGAATTCAAGTTTGCTTGTTATGTTTGTTACTTTGCAATGTTACCCACATTGATAAAAATAATACTTATTACTACTTTTTTATGCATGGCTCTGTGTGTGTCAAAGTTACCCATTTTATGAAGGTAACTTTGACAGGGCACAGAATTGAGATTTTCTACTATATTGGTATGTTTTATAAACTTTCTGTGAATTTCTATAAGTAGATGGAAAGTAATACGAGAGCACTGATAAAATAAAAAAACACTCGAGTGATAGGCGTAAATTTTTTAAATATAGTATAAAATATCGCCCTTATCTGTCAAAGTTACCCAGATTGACTGTACTGATTATAAAATAATATTAGAATAGGGCAGATGTTCTTTTGTTTCACACAGCTCCAGTCTGTGGTTTAACATTGCATACAGTCAGCGGCACGTAACTTGGCAAGGTTTTGCCGTAGTGGGAATAAGTTTGCGCATGTACACTTAGTGCAACAAAAAAAATATCACTTTGATTGCTTGTAATTATTCTACGGTTATTTCCATAATTTATTTTAAACACGTCTGTTTAGAAGAAAGTTAAAGAAAGGAGAGGAAAAGGGGAGGACTCTTGCCAAGTTATGTGCCGGCTACTGTAGACTACGGTAAGCAAATATTGTTTATTGTTATAAATTATGACGTCTGATGTCAGTTTGCACAGGTAGGACACCTGTGCAAACTGACATCAGACCGCTTTGTGCTTGGTGCAGAGTACTTGAAATATTAATGTTCCCTGAATGATATTATTGTATTGTGAAGGTGATCTTTGATTTTTCAAGCAAATGGCGTGTCTTGAATTACGTGGTACGTTTAAAAACTGCAAAGTTTTTTGA